>LOJH01054314.1:1854-12739 GCA_001685095.1 Ellobius talpinus
TTCGTTCTTCCTTCCTTCCTTCTTTTCTTTTATTCTTGTTTAGGTTTTCAAGTACCTCTGGCTTTCCTCAAACTCGTAGAGATCTGCCTGCCTCTGCCTCCCAGTGCTGGGATTAAAGGTGCTCACCACCACCACCTGGCAGATATACTTTCTTAACAGTACTTTTTTTTTAAAGGATGATATCATAGATCCCAGATCAGCTTCCATCTCGCTACACATCTGATAAAGATGATCCTGAAATTCTGATCCTCCTGCTTCCATCCCTGAATGCTGGAATCACATCCTAGTCATATGCCACACATGCAAGTAAACCAGGGCTTCATGTGTGCTATGCAATTACTCTCTCAACTGGGCTATATTCCCAGCCCTCCTAACAGTGCTTCTAGGCTTCCAATAGGTGAAGGTGCACCTCTGTCTCCAGCACAGCTCTCCAGCTGCTGCTGGAACTACAGCAAAGAGAGCAACAGCAGTGCTATATAGAATGTCAGTCTGCACTGGGGCTCAGACATGAGCCTGGTGGGGGCTGCAGGCTGGCCCAGGGCCGCCTAGAAAACTAGAACCAAAGAGAGTACTGCAACCTGGGTCTTCTGTTTCCAACACTGGATTCTGAACCATGACATGAGACCTCTCAATTGTTCTGCACTGTATCTGATCATTTATAAAACATAACCAATGAGAATGATCAAAACACCAAAGGGAAATTTCATCCCAGCAAAGCCTGAGTCCCACAGGTCAGAGGTAGTTTCCCTGAGACAGGCTAATACTAGAGCAAGCCCTTGGGATCCTGCTGAAGGCTGGGTCCTGAGATCCACCGGCTAACTTCAGCCTCTGGGCTGCAGTGTGCACACTGCAGTTCCTCTTAGATGGCTTTTCAGGAAAAGGCAGAAGACTATGGTTTAATAAACATTGAGCATTTGATTTTGGCATTCTTCCTGCTGTGCAGGTGAGCTGGGTCTGGAGATATTTCCTTCCAAATACAATGGTATTCATGCGTTACAAAGAAAGATCATAGAAAATGTACTTGACCAAACAAAAGCGATAGGATTGTGATGGAGACTTCATCTGTGGGGTTATTTAAACATGTTTCTATTTTTTTTTAAAAAGGCTTCCTTGATGGGAATGGATGGAATTGAAAAGCTGTTCTGAAAGCCTCAGTGAGTGCCCAGGTTATCTGGGAGTGCAATTCCAGTGAGCCAGGTGTCTTTCTAATGCAAGCTGTATGACTATTTCTTAGCATGGAGTTCTAATGGGGCTGCACCTGGCTCACTGAGGGAAAAAAATCCATTCTAAATACAGCAATAAAGAGTAAACACATAAAATTATACAATATACACACCCCCACCACATCACCTCTACCTCACATGCACATATTGTTTATTAGAATGGGGTAGGTTTTTCTTCAAGAAATACTATATATATATATATATATATATATATCCACATGACTATAACTGATTTCTTAAAAATTCCCCTTGGATGTCACACATGCACAATCCATGGCTGCCATCCCCCTGCACTGTTATGGAGTCCGTGTGCAGAGAACAGGGCTCCAGCCTAAGCAGGGCTCCCACCCAGGGAACAGTTCCCACCCACGCATTCTAGGAGACTTGGGCTGAACTGGTCTTGGGTGGGGCTGAAAAACTGTTTTTAACAAGCACTTCAGGTATGTCTTACACACGTGATGTGTGAAAAGCAGTGCTCTAGAATAATGCAGACTTGGTTCGAAAGTCACGTGGGATATCAACATAAGGAATTCAGAGTCAGGCGATGTGCACACACACTGGGTGGGGGTTTGTGTTATTCTTTCAAGACCTCCATTCTTCCCAATGGGATGTATTTGTACAAACATACCAATGACAACAAACAGCAACATACCTCCATGAAAGAGATTCCTAAGCTCCACACGTCAGAGTGGATTCCATACTGTTCTCCTGAAATTCTTTCTGGCTATAAGAAAGCAGGAGGGAACTTGTGAGCTGTTGAAAGTTACCCCTGGCAGTGCACACTGAATTTAAGCTCAACATGGGGAACCCCCATCATTTGCGTGGCATTTACACACATCAAAACAATTTCACATGTATGCATATATGCATTCTAGAGGCAACAGAGAAGAATCCTGCATGCAGTTCCTATGGAAAAACCATTACCACTGTTTCACCGATCAAGAAATTGAAGGCGCCAAGAAACCAGTTAATGGGGCAGAAACCAAGGTGGCAAATGAGCTAGGACTTGACCTTATGTCCATCTCCCTCCAAATCCAATGATCTTAACTGGGGATGCACAAACTGTGTAAAGTTGTATATGATTTATTCGAATTTGGGTCAAAGGGTCTTGAAGACTATGGCTTAAGTTTTATTTTTAACTTTTTATCTGAAATAATTTCAACTGTACATGAGGGTGAGAGCCTGAGGCTGTTGCAAAAAGTAGCTCCAGTCCGTCACCTCCTGTCACTGCTTCATTCCATGCAGCAGAGTCTTCTGACAGAATCAAGGGGCCACATGGGACTCCTACCCGCCCCCTCCAGGCTGTGCAGCAGCTGCCTGGTTCTGAAAGCTCTGCCACGCAGACTCTGTTCCCCAGGGATAGCAGTATTCTGAGTCATTGCCTCCTGGTTTGTCCTTCTAGGATTTGGTCTCTCACAGATCGCTTACAGAAATGTTTGCAGTGATTAAATAAATGAACAACTGAATTCAAAATATGAGGTCCCACAAAACTTCAGTAGTCGCTCAAGTCTGCAGAGCTAATCATGGCAGTGCCAAGATCCTAATTCACACCCCATTTTCCAGTGTGACAGGAGGTATTTCTGTGGAACTGGCCACCCAGTTATGGGAATAACAGCATGACTGCCATTGCTATCATCAACAGTGCCAGCTAGTCTAGCCAAACTGGTGAGCTCCAAATTCAGTGAGACCCTATTTTAACAAAAAGCAGGTAGAGACAACCAAGGTTGCTCTCTGGCCTACACACACACACACACACACACACACACACACACACACCTGTGCACACACAGGTACACACACCTCCATACATAAAGAATACTGTGTATTACTTTCACTTTTAGCTACCACAGTGCACTGCAATTATCCCTCTCCCTGCCCACTTCCCTCACAGGGAGGCCTTCAAACCCCATGCCACTACTGGCACATGACAGCATGAAGCCAGTGGGGGCTGCTAAGGGATGTTCACTACACATGCGATTCTAAGCATGAACTTCACCCTTCATATATATTACAGCTATCATGTCCATCAAAAACTTATAATGAGGGCAAACAAGATGATTGCATAGGAAAAACTGCTTGCCTCCAAGTCTGATGACTCAAGTTCAAGTCCCAGAACCAACATGGTGGAAGGAAAGAATCTACTCCCGGAAACAGTCCTCTGACCTCCACATATGCTGTGGATCACAGATACACATTCTCACATATACTCAGACACTCACACATATATACAGACACACTCAGACACAAACACGGATACACACACTCACATACATTCACAGACACTCTCACAGACACATTATCTCGCACACACAATTTAAACAACAAAGAACTCATGATGATGCGCATTCTAAAACCCTCTAGACTTGTTGAAGAATAAAATCAAATGCTGTCTCCCCCCCATCCTTTTTCTGCTTCCTCTCTCTGACTTTTCTTTCTATTGGATGGCAGTCCTCAAGCTGTTGCATTTCTCTAGAATACAGAGAAAATAAACAAAGAGAAGTGGCACTCACACACAAAATATCTGGGCAGGTTGGATGATGAAATTAAACACATTTGCTTCATTTGCCCACTGAGCTACCAAAACAAATACAAACTGAGAATTGAAAATAAAACACAGAAAACTGAACTAAAAGAGAAAAAATATATAAAGAGTGAAATCATTCACAAATATCAGGTGGCAATAAGAGATGTTCTTAAGACAAGGTTCTGGCTGCCTCCAAATGGAGAAATTATTACAGCATGCAGCAAAACAAGATCTCTGGTGGAGGATAAGCAAACGTAGGCAGCAAGCTCTGAGACCCAATCTACAACACACAAGGCAGACTCAGGCCTCTGTGACTTACTTAGGCACAAGATGAGCCTCGGAACCTCACGAATGTACATAGTTAGGATATGACGGCCTGAGGGTGCATGATCTAAAGCAGAGGTCACAGTGCAGCCACAGTGGCATGCCCCGTCCTCTCCCCTCAAGTACAATATGAAAGAAGATAAAGCCTACCACCAGGTACTGTATTGCTGACAGAGTGCTACAGTCAAAGGCCGGCTGCTGTTACTGCCTCACCAGACAGCTGCCAACAGTGCAGCAAGCTATATAATAAGGACAATACAGCTCTTGCTCAAGTACCTCTGTGTGACTAAGCCAAGAGTACATAAAACCAACCAAACAAACAAAAATACATAAAACCAACCAAACAACCAAACAAAAAAATCCTGGCCAGTTTCTGACTATGCCCCCAGAACTGAAGCTACAGAGGTTCTTCAAGGCAGCACTGTTAAACTGGCACACTCCACTCCCTGCAGCTTCTGCCTGTGACTGGGCATTTAGCCAGGAGCCATATTTAGTTAACGGATTCCAGGACTGTTTATGGAACAACCCTCCTGGGTGTGACTGGAAGGAGCATGAAGACAGCAAGGTACATATTTTATCTTTTCTGAATAGGGAGTTGCTCTTTCAGTCGGGTTGCTCAGAAAAATATCAAACTCAGTGCACAAACCCAGGCTAGCATGCTGTTTACACATGTACTGAGGTGACAAGCTTCCTTTGAGGTGGGCAAGGCCACAGCCCCACACAGCAAAATGGTTAGGCAGGGTCAGGTAGCAGGACTGCAGACAGAACTTTCAGATCACTAATAATCCCCGCTGTGTCCAACACGCTACCAGGTCCAAAAAGGCCTTTAAGAAAGATGCAGTTTTGTTTTGTGTGCATGTATGTATATGTGTATGTGCATGTATGTATATGTGCAGGTGCCCATGGATGTCCTGGAACTGAAGGTGCAGGTGGCTTTGAGGTACCTAATGTGGGAGTTGCCAACCAAACCTGGGGCCTCTGCAAGAGCAGCAATGCTATAACCACTGAGCCATTTCCCGTGTGTGTGTGTGTGTGTGTGTGTGTGTGTGTGTGTGTGTGTCTGGGGGCTGTGCACATCCACATCTTTGAAACTTGTATCCTAAGTCTGTGTGTGCATCTGCTGTACTCCCCTCCATTCCCTCGGGATCTTCTTCATGCTGCCTTGACTACTGTCTGTTCTTTGTCCACCTTGGAGGTTTGACCATCACAAAGACTCTGGTATTCGCTGAGCACTCCCATGTGGCATTTCTCTGTTGAGGACATTATATTTTATCCTCTCACAATGCTGTGATACATATACATTGTATACAGAGGAGGGCACTGGGTGTCTTCCTCTAGCGTTCTCCACCTTATTCCACTGACAAAGTAGTTTTTGTCCCCAACTTGTAGCTCATGTGTGCCCCAGCCCCAGAAACCTTCCTGTCTCTACCTCCTGGTGCTGGGGTTACGCGCATAAGTGAAAGCAGTCCAGCTTGTACGTGAGAGCTTAGATCCAAACTCTGGTCTTCGTACTTGTGCTGAAGTGTTCCCACTTGCTGAGCCTTTCCCAGAGTCTCCACTGGCACAGTACTCTAGCTCATGTTCCTTTTTAAAAACTAGCAGCATGAAGATCAAGGTTTGTAAGGACCTTCTGTATACCCCATTACAACTAGCACACTATAGCCTTCTTAATTTCTATGCATATGCTTGGAGCAACCAGACTCAATTACGCCACTTTCAGTGGTGCCATATATGAGGGTTTCTTTCCAATTTCACCTGGGCCTCCTCTGAATTCACAGCATGGAACATCTTCAGTGGAGACCAGTTCATGTAGCTGAAGGTACTTGACATGTGTTCTGCTGGCACACACTAGGGGCTGGAAAATGTCTGTTTTTTGTTTTTCTTTTTCTTTCTTTTTCTGAAAGGCCAGCCTGGAAGCAACTGTACGACTACTCAGCTGAGCTCAGCTGTTACTGTGGTGCTACTGACGTCACATCCAGCCCTAAACTAACACCCTCACCACATTCCAGTAAAACTGTACTCACAAAGCAGACCTGAGCTGGGCATGGGGGTGTACCCTTTAAGCCCAGCACCTGGGACGCAGAGGTAGGCAGATTTCTGAGTTCAAGACCAGCCAGAGCTTCACAGAGAGACCTGATCTTGACAACAAACAAAAACTTTAAAATAATAAATATTATAAATAAATAATAAAAACAAATAAACAAATCAAGAAAGAAAGGAGAGAGAGAGAGCGAGAGAGAGAGAGCAACTGAACAAACAAAACAGAGGCCCAGGAGCTATAGTTTGGTAACATTCAGCACGGAATCCCACATGGAAGTCAAAACTACAGACCACAAGAGCTAAAACAGGACACAGCGGGGGTTTATATAAAGCTGAAGAGCCCAGGCCTTCTCCCAAGAGAGGAGCAGCACAGACAGCAGCTGGGTCAATGTATCCACTTGTATAAAGGAGGGTCCTTTTCACGCTCCCCCATCCCAGGCTCTGGCAGGCACCTGGCCAACCAGCGCCTAAGAAAGGAAGCAGAGCTCGAGCTCTTCTCTTCCTCTCTCGCCTTCATCGTTTCCTCCCTGGGCACCTCAGCTTTCTGCAGCTTGAACTACAAAGCTGATGACTAGAATTCATTCACCCAAGAAACAAAGCAATTTCAGCTTTGCCGGTCCGAGCTAACGTTTCATAATTTTAATCCTCACACTTTCAATTAACATATGGACGCATCACATTCATCCATAAACAAAAAGGGAAAAAAGTAATTTCTTTAATGTACACCTGGGAAAGACAACTGTAATCTGGATTTGTAGCTCAGATGTGATGCAATTTAATTATCAGAGCAATTTAAAGCTACCGAGAACAGGATGGGCAGTGGAGAAGTTGTTTCATGGATAGCGTCTTTTCCTTCCGAGTCAAGCTTTCCTAGTTGCAGCGGCTGACATTCAGAGGGCTTTGCTACCTAGAAGAGGGACTTAGCAGCTTCTTTCACCCTGGGAGAGTCTCAGAGGACACTAACTTTTAAAAAGCAGACCGATAACTTTCATAACTGATCTACTTTTTCCACATTTAATTAGAGAAAAAGCAAAATGTGAATTTTCTTTAAAATATGAAAACCGAAATAAACTATTTCGACCATCTGAAAGAAAATAAAATGCTTTGTATTGTTCTGAGAATAACAAGCTGTAGACCCAGGTTCTGCTCCATCAAGGGTCCTATAAAAATGATAACACACGGACAAAAAATACTGAAAATAAGGTCCACGGGTCTGGACTGGCAAGATGGTTCTGCAGGTAAGGGCAGCAGCCTCTGAGCCTGACTCCTGAGCTGGACCCTCAGGACCCGCACGGTAGGATGGAGATATCCACAGCTGCACGACCCCCCATAAGTAAATAAAAATATAATACATTAAAAATATTAATGGTATATACTCATACTGAAATCTTTTAAGTGTGTGATATCAACAAAGCTCCTTAACCTGAGAGGGATTGCTTACATAAATCTGGAACCATAACAGTAAAAAATCAATTCTAAACATTGAAATAAAAACCAGACTCTAGAGGAAAAGGAAGGAAGTGGGGAGGGGTGAAAAAAACTAACAAAAAGACTCTGAAATGAGACCAGAAAAGCATTCTCCTTGGCTCCCCCCACTCTCACCAACTCTTGAAGGGATTAAGAAAACCAACAAACTCAAGACTTTTATAGCCACAAATAACTTCTCTTGTTTCAAATGGTAAGAAAAAGAAACGGAACAACTTATCTTCTGATATCTGCATGAATTTAACAATTAAGAAAAAATACAGAGCTATAAACTGTAGAGAAAACTAAGTGCAGAACATTGGGAGATCCATAGGTAAAGACTGGTGGTGAGGTGAGGGCCTAACCTCAGAACAACCAAGGTTATTGACTCGTGCCTTGGTATATATTAGGATTTACTAGGATTAATTAAATAAGTGGTGTGGAGAAGTAGCCAATATGCTGTCAAGTGCAATTTTTCTATAGGATTAAACTTCAAAACTCAGCAATTTCACACTTGAACCACCCAGTTAAGTCAAGGAAGTCAGATAAGTTGATAGCCCAAACACAAAGCCTCGTATGTTCTCAAAAGACCTGAAAACTGGTGAGGGCCTGGATTGACTTTGTAATTTAGGATTTACTAGTCGGAAGCAGTGGAATTAATTTAAGGATTATACATTTCCATGTACATAAAGATAAAGACATTGGCTTTAAATGTTATTTTTGCATAAGTTTACTTACTGCCATATAAGCATTTGTTCCAACATACGTCTTGGCTATAGAATTCACCAGCTATGAGACAAAATGGTCTGTTAGAACAATATAAAGATAATGTGGAAATAAAATGGGCAATTATTCCCCATTTAACCTACAATCAGCACTCCTATAAATCAACTAAAAATTATGTAAAAGGGAACAAATTCATCTACAAAGGCATTAAAAATGATTAAATCTCTCTTTTCTTTTGGATGTGATTTCCAATTTAAACAAGCACAGCATTACGGTTTATAGCAGATAACCTTAAACAATTCACTTAAGCATGATGCTCAGCGCTTTAGTGCCCCAAACCCGCCTAAAATAAAAAGTCAATTTGAAGTAGAATTTGAACACCCTCATCTTTCCGTCAGATGGCTCAAGAAGTGAATGGAGCCCCACGCATTGCCAGGATGAGATGAACTAAAGAGGCTGGAGGGATAACAGACTTTGACAACTCATAATGCGAAGATGACCTTCGCTTTGGTCTTCGTGTTTGGATGGGAGGAAAGGTGGCTGCGATTCAAATCAACATTGCAGCATGCGTATGGGTCACCATCACTGGGGGTCTCAGGGGAGGCCCAAAATGGAAATTAATTAAAATTGGTGCTGCACATTGTAATGGCCCTCCACCATTGTTGCTCCCAATATTAATTTTTATTGTGGGCCAGTTGGGCTCCCCAGGCACGGCTCCCTCGCTGTCCTCCCTTTTGTCTGGCCAGAGCGCTTTCATAGCCAAGCTGCATAGCAATGAAGTTTGCTATTCGTAAGTAGTAATTACAACATCAGCAGTTTTTACTGTCCTTAAACAATGAACAATCATATTCTGATGAAGGAAACTCTCTCAGAGATTAAAAATGAATAACGTGTGCCCAGTGACGAGCAGACGCATAGCTCCTGTTTGTCTGGAAGCTAGGTGCTTTTCAATCCACAGGGCAGGCTGAAGAGAGAAAAGACCTACCTGCGTGCTAACGCCGAAGTCACACAGCTTGACCTGTCCGCCTGTGTTTACAAGCATGTTGGAGGGCTTCACATCTAAAAGGGATCAGAAAAGCTGCAGTGACTAACTCTACATTGACACTGCTTGTTTTTAAAAAGTACACATGTGCACCATGTAACACAGCAGAAATGGTATGCTAGGCCCACCCAAACGCCAATCACAAATGTATAACAAAGCTTTTCTCTGGAAGCAGAAGGTCAAAAGCTATTCAAATGGAAGCCCATTCAAACCTTGACTTTCATCAATAGGAAATACCCCCATCACCCTAGCCCTCCCTCTTGAAAAGAGCAGCTAGATAAGAAAAAATGCAACCTTTTACAATGTATATTCACAAAAAGAGTTTGTTTACACTGTGTGTATCCACTAAGTTAGGGCTCCCATCTAAGAAGTAGTAAGGTTAAAGGGAAGGGGGTGAGGGGGACAAGAACAAAACCAAACCCACCCACACATCACTGGTAACAGGTCCTAGTTGAGGGAAACAATGAGAACAGGACACATGACCATTACCTGTGCTTTGGTGACAAATGCTACTTCATATAATATTCAGAAATTGACCTGAAGATGCGAATGCACATATGGACACACATATGAACCTTCCTTTCTTTATCCTTCCCCTTCCCAATGTCATTTTTGACTACTGTTACAGTTAAGAAAAGAATTGACATAGCTTTGCCAAGGCAGTCAGTTGGTAAATAATGACACAAAGGGTCCCTGTGACATCACCAGTGACAACAGGAAGCCTTCTCTGGAATTCAGGGGGGTCACAAAAACCACCCAAGAAAGACAAGAGCACACCACTTTTGATGGAACAAACAGCATGTGTTTAACCCTTCATCTTGAATGGTAAAAGCAGTCTAGCATAGGCAGCTAGGTATAGCCAATATCCTTGACGAGCCTAAAAGTAAGAGGCTCATAGTTTTGTTAAAATATTTTAAAAAATAATTCTGCAGATGAATTAATCTTCCTTAATCTTTGAGCCTGCAGTAGGATATCCCACCAAATTATCTTGCAAAGAGTGCATATTTAACTCAAGTTTCAAGTTCCAACTCTGAAACTGACAGCTAATAGGCCCTACTTAGAGTGTGAGAGGCAGCGAAGAGGGGATTTCTTACATACTAGCTTATTCAGTATTGCCTGACTCCATGGAAGCAGGAACCTGGATCTTGTCTACCGACTGCCTCAAGCCCCAGTCCCTGGAAGATGGACAGGCAGGGATCCGCGATCGGCCAATGTTCAATGGAAGGAGGAGGCAGAACAAACAGAAGCCATGAGCTCATAGGATGATTCGTATGTGGATGTGTCTGTTTCAGTGGGAAGGGCGTAACTGTGGAAGCTGTCTCTGTGGTCTGTCCTTCAAGTGAATTGTATTATAATGAAAGCTGAGATGAGGAAGAATTCTTTGGGTTTAAGTTGTAGAAAGGCTGCTTGTTTGTTCCTTACTGCTCAGACCCGAAATAACCACACAGAAACTGTAGTAATTAAATCACTGCTTGGTCAATTACTTATGTGTATTGCTAGCTAGCTCTTATATCTAGAATTAACCCATCTCCATTATTTTAT
>LOJH01054315.1:0-12050 GCA_001685095.1 Ellobius talpinus
TAAGTGAAAGCTATCAGTTTGACTTTCACTATAGAACTGACTGACTTAAGAGTGTCATTAAGATAAAACTGATACGGTGAGTTGATTCTCGAAACCATCCAGGACACTGCTGGACAGTTAGAAGTTTTTGTCCTTCATTCTAAAATATCGCAGGAGAAATATGTGTAGAGAATGTATGTTTTCCCGATGTTGGAAAGAGAAAAAAAATCCTTATTACAATAAGGATCAAATGGACATGTCTATTTCCGTGGCTTTTTAATTGAGGAAATACATTAATCTAGTTGAATGACACCTTGTTTCTGCTGAACAATATTGGCTAATGTCGATTCAAATAAACTGATGCATCCTTCTCAGATGGTTTACTTAGTGAATTTTGAATAGAGAAAAGCATAATGCACTAGGGAAATGGCAGAGGGGAAGTGGTTTACAACTTCATTAAAATATCTCACTCAATTAACACAAACATTGACAATGCTCCCTGCCGTACAGTGCCCACTCTATCCTTCAATAAGCATGAGGACTCTGAGGACATCACATCACTAATGAAAACCTTTTCATTGGCAAATGACTGTACAGTTACTTGAGGTTCTCAGAGGACTGCAACGAGTTAAGCAAGTCTAAGATTCTGCTTCCATAGGTGCTACTGGCTGGAGCTAGATGGATGTTTCCAAACCACAAATGCATCCCACTGCGCAGAAACCAAAGATCAAGCAGATTATTGATCATCAGCCCAGGGTGAGATTCTAACTCCAGGTTCACAGTTTCTCATTGTTCTTGTCAGAGATTTCAGCTAATCTTTTACTAGGAAAATGGAGATTAATAAAGCTAAAGGTCTTGCTTTTAGTATTTAGATAAACAATTAAAGGTAAGATATCATTAAAAGGACTATTCCAGTCTTTGGACCCCTGAAAGAACTTACACATTTTACTCTGAGTACAAAAGTCTGTTATGGAAATTACAGATACCATTGCCAGCCAGGGTAATACCCATCTACTACTACATCCAGTTTACAAAAGGGCTTTATTTCTTCTTCATCACACTCCATTTCCAATTTGTATGGACACATACTGTATGTCACTAGGCATTGCGGTCACAGATAGGTAGGTAAGCAAATCAAACACTGAGACAATATGAACATTCATTGTGCCAAGGTGGGATGTCACAGTGGAGAGAAACAGAGTAAGAGAGAGAGTAACTGGAGGATGCATAGCATGGTCAGAAGAGATGGGGTCGCATGGTAGAGAAGCTACCATGGGTACTGAAGCTGCCGAAATTCTGATGGGATGGCAAGGTTCTGACTCTCTCAACGTAGCCTTTGGGCGAGGCGAGGCAAGGCTACTTATCACACCGTGGGGAACATTCTTTGGGTCATTATTGAGCAGCTTCTGTAGGAAATGACCTTAGAGCAAGCCCTGTGGAGTTAGAAGCATTTGAGAAATGATCTGGAGAATTTGTTCATTATTATAAAGAGTCACGTCTATAGGAAATTTAAACTTACTAGGAAGCTCACCAGCTTTTGTGATATAATTATGAGAGAGTTTGTCTTTTTCCACTGGGGAACTTGTGATTATAGGTTGAAAAACTGCCCTGTCGTTAGAACTTTAATGGTTCTTATGGGCTCTCTCTGGTGAAATCAGAACATGAAGTCAGCATGTGGAATGAACAAGTGAAGGGGAAGGATGGATAACGCCACACACCCCTGGACCCAAAGGCAACCTGAATTACAGGAAAGGCGTTAACTTCTGTTAGTTTCTGGTGGTGAACTGGGCCTTTGCCCTATGTGGACCTTAAGTCTCCATATATGGAAAATAAGCGCAATAATAGCTATTTCTTCTTCACACTTCCAAAATCGTGAGCAACCACCTATGAACACGAGTGCTATACAGATCTGACTCCCAGGCTACCTTCAGTTTGACCTCTCACAGAGACTGGGAAATATCTTGGGACAGAGACGTATATAAGACCAACACAGTCTGTTCTAGCAAACCCAGGAAACATTCTGACATCAGTGAATACACCAGTCTTCTGCCAAAGGGAGAAGAAACCCAGAGGTAGAAGAATAGAAACAGGGGTTTCAGCTGTTGCTTCCATGGGGTTATGATTATTGCCTCAGGGGCTGTGTGTGTGTGTGTGTGTGTGTCTGGTGTCTGTTTATAGGGGTAGATAAAAGCTCTGTATGGATAAAAGAAAATCTTTCTGACTGCAAATCGGCTCAGAGAAACAACAAAACTGCTACGGAGTTTTCATTATTAATTTATATCATTACACACACACACACACATATATATATATATATTTATACCAATGTCCACAGACAGTCTTCTCCTAAGGAAGAATGGGTACCTGAACACAGAAGTGTCTCTCAGGATCTTCTCTCCATGACTTCCTCTGGTGCACTGAAAGTCAGCTTCTCACAACTGCTCAAAAAAGTGTCCTTGGGAGTGCACAGCCTTTGTGCCTTACTTTAAGGTAGAAGCTAATCACAATATCATTTTGAAAATATGTACAGGTCTTAGGAAAAAATTTGGATCTTTGCATTTTATCCTTATTTGTAACAAAAAATGAGTACGTATATAGACAATATAATGATATTGGCCGAATGGGTAAAGCGGAAAAGAAGCATGTTTCTTTCTAACAAAATGGCCTCAGCTCTTATCAAAATCTTTGTCAGTCTACAGATATTTTTCTTATTTTCTCCACAAACTTCACATATATTTAAAACATAGATGCTATTAGAGTTTAAATGTTATCTGCTGGAAATTATGCTTATCACAATACCGCAAATGTCAGATGATAAGTAAAATCTTATCAACATGATGCTGGTTCATAAAAATTCATGGTATTTGGGGTATACGTTGGGCCTCATTCTGTTTGCTCTCAAATGAAATAAAACATCAATATATGAGGTTATGAGATAATGTCCAAATGTACTTTCAGGAAAATGGGAAATCTTGGTGTTGGGGAGATGGCTCAGTGGGTAAATGTGCTTGATGCAGAAGCCAGAGGACCTAGTTCAGATCTCCGGCACTGATGAAAAGTCAAGTGTGGTCGCAGGTTACCTGTCATGCAAGCACTGGGGGAACGGAGATGGGAGTACACCAGGGGCCTGGGTAGCAGCCAACTGAGCTGAGACAGGTAGCTGCAGGTTTAGCGAGAAACCCTATCTCAAAGTATAAAGTGAACACTGATGAGGGAAAAATATCTAATGTCAGTCTCTGGCCTCCATATATCCATTTTCACACACATACACACACGTGTACCTCTCCACAAATGAATGATTTGAGTGAATTATAAGCAGTGTGTCAATATTGTATTATGCTCCCCGTATGTTATTTCTAAGTCACTGTCTGATAACTATTTAGATAAGCGAAGTGAAAATGAAATCTATGATGTCCCCATCTGTGTGCATGTACAATATGTAAGTGGCACAGTATACACAGGAAACTGTTAACATAGTTTTTCTAAACGATACATCCTCACGGATGATTAGGAAACCCTTCTTTGATCAACATACCGATCACAGCAGCAGGTAATACTGTTGCAGTGGGGAAATGAGCTGACTGAGGCTGTTTCCACTGTGGGGGAACATCCTTCACCCACTTTCTTAGGACATGCCATCTAATTGCTAAAGCACCGCCCAGTGGCTAGGGCAAGCTGAAGCATTTTCTCAGCCCCTCTCTGACTTATGGGCAATGGGCTTCTATCCATTTCTCCTACCCTAAGTCTATGCAAGAGCTCTAATTTGAGATTAATTAAGAACTAATTCATTAACTTGAAGGTTATGAATGGCTGGCACTTGGTTAGCATTTGATTTCTGCTCTGCTAAGACCTTACATCAAAAAGGAGCTTTGGTGCCGCGAATGCAGGTGGGAGGCCTGAGAAACAATGTCGGACACTTGCTCGTTGCAGTGGATGTGCCTTCCTTGGCTGTCACGATCGATTGGACTTAGCTGCTTCATCTTTCTAATCCCTGCAGCATTTTGCCTGGGGAAGAGCTGGAGGGCTTGGGCAGAAAAAAAAAGACAGGAAGAAAAAAAGAAAAAATGGAATACATTGTCTGGTAAAAATAAAAAAAAAAAACAAAGAAATAAAGATAGGAAACAGAACGGGGAGAAAGTGGCCTGAGCTAGTGCCTGGCATTTGCAATTTCTCAGGGACTGTGCCCATTTACTCTTCATAAAAATGGCTGTGAAACATGCTGGTATCCAACCTCAGCTGATCTTGAATGTTTGACTTTACCTAGAGCTACACTGGGCACTGTGAAAGCAAAATTCTATGCTTAAACAGCATTACATTAATACATTCAGACTAATTTAAGTAATTTTCCAGTAAGCACATGGCTGAAGTTATTTATAATCTCCCAACACATTTTTTCAGAAGAATTGCTGTAAACAACCGATATTCCATTATTAGCTATTTTTTTCAGTTATAAAGAGAGGTACTAATTTGCATGCTAGTAATCATTAAAATATATTTTTATCTAGCAATACAATTAATTTTCTATTTGTATGTTTTTGAGATATTAAAATACCTTGAGAACTCAGCTTAAACCAGGAGCTGCTGCTTCAGAAGGGATAAAGTGCACTCCAAGGCACAGAGAAAGGTCACCTCATGTCAAGAAGCCATTGTTAGAGGAAGAACGCTGCCTGAAGGTCAGGGCCCAGAGCCTGGGATCCTTGATCAAGTGAATAATTAAACTGAGGTCTTTAAATTACTGGCAACCTAGCAGCAAACTGACCAGGAGTTCTGGAGGGCTTTACTTTGCTCATAAATCAAACCTTATTGAGTGCCCACAATACAAGACACTGTACTGGATACCAAGGAAATGAAAAGGAAGGAAACTTGAAGATGTTTCCAGAGAGAAGAAAGACATAGGAAGTGTGAACTAGGGCTGTCACTCAGGTGTGAAGTACTTGCCCATACCCATGATCCCCTAGGTTCCATCTCTAGCACTACAACTACTAACAAAAATATTTTACATTAAAAATACTATAGGGACATGACAGGGAAGTGGATCTAGGTGATATGAGGAACACTGAACTCGACAGATGAGTATCAGTTGGTGCTCAAAGCATAAAGGACTTTAAGTGGGGTCCAGACATTCGTAGGCATGTGTGGATGCAGTGCATGACATCCATTAACTTAGATGAAGATTAAATGTTCGAATCATTTCTCTTCCTTGAATTCTCACTGAAAATTAGCATTTCCTTTGATTTCTGATGTACTCAGAAAAAAAATCACAGTTGACAGTGAAAGCGCCATTTAGTTAACAAATAAATCAAAGAAACACAAGACCAAAATCTTCCTTTCAAGGAGATTTTTCAAATGGCAAACTCACAGAAGCAGTAGTATGAAGAGCAGAGTGTAGGGCCTGGGGAACTGGCTAGAGGTCAATGACTTCATTAGAGGGCAATGAATGTAACATTTCAATGTAGATGAGAGGAATATATTCTAACCATATCTCTGGGTAAACAACTATGTATTATATACTTAAAATTAATAATCTATCTATCTATCTATTTATCTATCTATTGTTTTTTACATCCTGACCACAGTCTCCCCTCTCTCCTTTCCTTCTAGTTCCTCTATCCTTTTCCCAGCTCCCTGTTCAGTCCTCCTCTTCCTCCATTTCTCTTCAGGAAAAGGTAGAGTTCCCATGAACCCACAACCTAGAGAGTAGATTTTAAGTTTTTTAACACAGAAAAAAAATACAGAAAATACAGATATCAATTAGCTTAATGGAGACATTCTGCAATGTGCTATTCATACATATATCAAAAAATAAATATGCATAATTTGTCAACTAAAATTGCATACATACATGCATAAATAATCTACCAAGTCAATTTACCATTGTTCATACTTCTATGTGTCCAAGGCAGGCCACCTGGGATTGAACACTCTCTGTGAAAGCTTGTCTCTAGAGTGGTTCTTAACCTTCCTAATGAGACTTTGTGGAATTTCTCTTGTCCATGTTGGTATATCAACTAGTGCTATCATCTTTGAGACTTTTATCTTACCTCAGTCAGTACAGCTAAAGTCAAGAAAACAACCGATAACACATTCCGGTGAAGACATGCGGAACGGGGAGCCCTCATTCACTGTTGGCGGGTTTGCAAACTGGAGCAGCTGCTCCTGAAATCAATGTAGATAATTCTCAAAAGAACAAAACAAAACTTAAAAAAAAAGTCAAACTAGTTCTACTTTATGACCCAGCCATACCATCACCTGGTCTATGCCTAAAGGACCAGACAGCCTACTTCACAGACTTGCTCAGCAGTGTTCATTGCAGCCCTATTCACAGTAACTAGAAGACAGAAACAATCTAAAAGCCTCACAACAAGTGAAGAGACAATGAAAATGTGGTAGACACATACTGTGGACCTCTACTCAACTGTAAAGAAAAGTAAAGTCAAGAAATTTCAGGTAAATGGATGGAACTAGAAAACACTGTATGGAATAAAGGAACAGATCCAGAAAGACAAATGTCTCACATGCTCTCTTACTTCTACATTCTGTTTCCAAACCTTTATATGATAGTCTATAACATGGAATAATGGCAGAAGCCAGAAAAGCGGAAAGGGAAGGGGGTAAGGGAAGGTTTTCTAGAGTGGTGGATAGAATGGTAGCATTAGTGGTGGGGTGCGGCCGAGCTTGGAAAACCTGGAGCGGTCTAGATGGATGGGAGGAGGAAAGGCAATATAGAAGGATATAATGGATATACAGAGATATACAGTTTAAGTGAAGTTGTGTCATTAGGGGTGATAATGTTCCTTCAAGAGTCATAGACTATCTAAAAACTACCCCAGTGCCAGGTATAAGAAACCTCCTCTTGGGTTGGGCAGGGGTGGCACACGCCGTTTTTAATCCCAGTACTCGGGAGGCAGAGGCAGGTAGATCTCTGTGAGTTTGAGGCCAGCCTGGTCTANAAGAAAGAAAGAAAGAAAGAAAGAAAGAGAAAAAACCCACTTCTTGGGTTGTCAATCAAGAGAGTCCAAGAGAATAATTTCCCAAAGTACAGGCTATTGGCATTGCCGTTGGTTGTCTCCTAGAATTTGAAGATAAATTACTATTTCTGAAGTATAATATGTCCTTTAGACCTAGGACTTGGAGGAATAGAATTCTTAATTGATCTGGAAGCTTCCTCCTTGAAGACTGACTGCCATGTCATTGGAATGTGCTATGTAAGCTTCCATGGTAGAGGTGGTCTTACCTAGCTACAATGCCCACAAACTATGATGATAATTGGACTGTGTGCTACCCACAATGGCACAATATTGGTACTCATGTTTTTAGGGTAATCAACAGCCATCTAACTGGGCACAAAAAAACCCACTCAGTGGGAGATAATAGTACCAAGGCTGGTACTATTAACCTAGCCCACTCCCTATGACTGGAGAGGCCATAGACCTGAGAGAACTAACTGCTGCTAAGCTGCTGAACCATTGTGATTTCTATTTGAAATACTTACACTCACAGGTAAACATGCCCCGCATCCCCACACGTCTTGTCTTTTTGCAGTAGATGGAAACCGTAACAGGAACTCACAACTGGTAGAATGTCTGCATTCTTTCCTCTTCCTTGCTTCTCAATTTTAAAAATGACTGAGTCCTGTCTATCTTACCTCTTAATTTCTTTTTTATTTATATATGTACATGTGAGTTGTATTCATGTAGGCATGCATGCCATAGCACACATGTGGATGTCAGAGGGCTGCTTGGTCGGGTTAATTTTGTCTTTCCACCTTCCGGGGGGTTCCAGGATTAACCGTGGGTTGCTAGGTTGCCACAAGTGCCTTTATCCAGTGACTCATATCTCTAGATCTCCCTGTCTCTTCAACGTATGCTTGATTCATGGATTTATCTCTCCTCTTACTAGGAACTCTAGTCAAACCAAGGTCTTGTTCAACAGCCACCTCCCATAACCCTTCTGGCCTTGTCAAACATAGCCTGTCCTCCATAAGAAAAGCCACATAATCTTCTCCCCCTTTAGTTTTTTGAGACAGGGTTTCTCTGTGCAGCCCTGGCTGTCCTGGATCTTGCTCAGTAGACCAGTCTGGCTTGAACTCAGAGACCTGCTTGCCTCTTTCTTAATTGCTGAATCTAAGTCCTCTACGACCTTCAGAAAGAAATGAAATGGAAAAATCTTTAACCTAAAATACAAGGTCATTAACCTGATCTCTGCATCTATTTCTCACCCCATTTCTTCCTATTCCTTCTCTCCCAAGATCTCAACTACCACCTTCCTGCTCTGCTGCTATGCGGGCTGAATTCATTTCAGTTGTCCTTGTCCTTTGACCTCAATCCCTTCTTGTTCCTTGCTCTCTTTTCTTGATGAATCACCCTCATTTCCGGATTTCAGCTTCAGAGAGTCCTCTTCCTGAAGTAATTCCGGGGAGACCTGTCATGTTCCACCTGCTTGCATGTCCATCTCTCCTCCAGCTAAGATCCATGGGACCAAGGGCTGTACATGTCCATCTTGTTATTGTTGTATTTCCAGTGCATGCTAAAATATAATAAATATTTGATAACTGGACTTACATATAAAATAACTTTATTATTAAGTTTACCCTTTAAAATAATATTTACTAAATTTCTTATTTTAAAAATAAAAACAAAATAGGGGAAAATCCAATAAATGTTTTGAACTGTAAATATAGTATTTATTAATGTTGTATAGAGAATATATATATTATTTTAAATATGTTAAATTAGATATATCAGGTTTTCCATCTGTCTGCCAACTATCAATTGATGTCTATTGATTGAATAATAGGTAGAATATCATATCACTGTACCTGGCCCAATTCAAACCTCTTCTCATATTGTTTCCTTCCTTTTCTTCTTCCAAAACTTTTCAGGGTACCACAAGCAATGGCTCAACAATAGCAACAGATAGAAGTCCCCACCTGCTTAAGTGTAAAACCATTTGCATGAACAAGCATATCCAAAATGCTCAAAAAGCCTCATAAAAATTAATACCAAGTGGTTAATTTGGATAGATTTAAATCTTTAGCTCCCCTTCTTAATATCGAAACAAATTTACTAAACATTTTAATTTTTAAAATAAATAAATTTACAAGAAACTTGTATTTTGGACAGTTTAACTATTCCCCTGACCTTGGAAATGACAATGTCTCTTGGTAGCCTTTCCTCTTCACTTCCAGGGCCATTCTCCCAGCAAGCCTTCCTCCAAGGAAGTCAAGAAAGCATTCTGACTGACAAGATGAATGGTATTGGAAGGACTATGTGGAAGTCACTGTGAGAAATGTAGGGCACATCAGATAGAAGCTTTCAGTCAGCTCTGGTTCTCCATGAGAGAGAAACATAGTAGCATTCATGGGGTTGCTGAAAATAAACGCTGCCCAGAAGACACAGGGTTGTAAGTATCCATAGGGTAACACCATCAATGTCTAGATGCCTGTGTCACTTCTGTCTTTGATGAAAGTTTCCCCTACTCCCCTCTGCCACAGCATTGGGAATCGAACATAAGGCTTTAAGGGTGCTAAACATACACTCTACTCTGAAACTATATCCTGGCCCTTTCTATAGGTTTTACTTTGTGGCAGGGCCTTGATAAGTTGCTCATGGATGCCTTAAGCTTCTACTTTTTCTATTTCAATTTCTTGATAGGATGGCCAGGATAAGGTCCAACCATGATAGCTTCTTTCTTTAGCCACTGTTTTACTCCCAAATTAGGTGAAGTCTATAGGCTGTAAATACAAAGCTGACTGATGCCACAGGATGAAAATGCAATAATTTGATTTAGGCATTGATATCAGGTCTGGAAAAAAAAGTGGGGGAGGTGTAATGGCTAGTTTTATATAAAGTCAGTTTGACTTGACCATCTGGATCCTCTAAAGCCAGGGCTAATTCCAGCTGGTCTCTTGGTTTGTAAAGTGACCCTAATGACCTTTCCTCCCGGAAGTAGGAGGCACCAGCTCCTGATCTTAGGTATCCTCTTTTACTGATAACACTTATGCTCTTCTTCCTGATCTAGGAGAAGAGGAATCTACAAGCTTCTAGACAGCACAAGCCTTCTTCTCTGAAATGGCCAGGAATGAGAAGCCAGTCAAGTATTCTCATTTTTAATCCAACCTTCTGTCTTTCCTTCCTCACATGAGTCTAGGAAGTTGTATTAGTTTCCTAGGGATAGTGTAACAGCATAAAACACACTTTGGGTTTAAAAAGCAAAAGTTTATTGTCTCACAGTTCCTGGAGCATGGAAGTTTGAAATAAAAGTGTTAGTGGGGTCACATTCTCTCCGCCTAGTCTCTCCTACGTATCACCCCATGCAACCACCTCTGCTTACAAATAACATTCTTATTAAGTTTCTTTTCATGTTCCTCACTCTTTTTATAAAGAATGCTGGAAATGATTGCTTTAATCCCAAATGACCTCACCTCAACCAGTTTCTACACAGAGACTCTGTTTCTGGATGAAATCTTGGTCCGTGACTCTCATTGTTAAGAGAGTAATACTTCTTTGGGAAAGCATGCAATTCAACATAGAACAAAAGAAACATCATTCTCCTTTCTCTGTTTCCCCTAGTTTCTTCTCATTTCAAGGAAAAAGGAAGTTCCTAGTTTCATCACTGAACTAAAAAAATTGCCCTTTACTTAGAATTATATGGAAGTAATCAGGTGTCGTGTTTCTACTACCCTCTAACCTCATTTGTTGGTCACAACTGAGCCTCCAATTATAATGACTTTTCAGCTCCATCTGCTTACTCCCATCCCCACTCTAAAGCAGCTCAACACCAAATTATTAACTTCCCAAAGTCCAGCCCCTGAATTCCTAAGTCAAATGAACTTCTAATTGCTAGCAATAGGAGGATTTATTTTCTTTTGGTCAACCGACCCTTGTTCTCAAATCATTTAGTCTTTACTCTCAGAAATCACAAATGTGCACGTTTCAGAGCTGTTGTCTTTCACTATTCTCCCATTGATAACTCAAGGGAAAGCCAGTTAAAGCAATTGTCTTATGAAAGCAAATTTTGCCATGATTTGGTGTCTGGAGAAGACCACCCAAACAGAGCTCCGGAAGGAGAAAGCAGAGCATCTCTACACAGTTGGATATCATGTGGTCATGTGACTGGGATAAGGTGGGGGTGTGTGCGTGCGTGCATGAGTGTGTGTGTGTGTGTATGTGTGTATGCCTACCAAGTATTGTAGTCACCTGAGCTGTTTCCTTACAGGTGAGCATGCAATACCTTAACCAGCTCTAACATCTACTTCCCCATCTTAGCAGCTTCTTCTTTTTTCCCAAAGTGATCCATAGCAGAGAACTATAGCCTGTGTGGTCACAGAAGAACGGTGTTTCAGAACATGGGTCCACTAAACAAAAACTGTCATGGCCTAACCACGGGAGGCTTCGAACATCATCTAGGGGTTGAGTTTCATTGGAGCTAGGGATTCATATGTGTGCTTTTTGGTCCTCAGGCAGTATTGCTAACAGGTAGTGGGAACCTTAAGAGGTGGGTGTGATGAGAGAATGGTACTGGTCCCTCCTTGTCCTTTAAATAATATTCTGTAATACCTCTGTGCTGAATGTGCTTTCCCTATATATGATACCATCCGTCGTGGAGTTCTTACCAGAGGAAAGGCAAGATACCACGCTCTTGAGTCTCCAGAACTATAAACTAAATAAACACGTTTTAAAATGCAGGATTGATCATCAGATATTTTGTAATAGCAATAGAAAACAGAGTAACAGAGGGAATAATTTAAAAAGTTCCTTCCTGGATGGAGCTTATGTTACAGAGTGAAAGGGCAAACAAGCCAAGGAAGGCACTTACAACGTATCTGAGGGGAGAGTGGCAGAGACATAGGGTGGTAAAGGAGAGCAAAGTGGTATGGAGGAGCAGGGTGAGTAGATGTCTCTGGCAGAGAAGGTAAATTTTGAGCAGAAATGTACAGAAACTGAGTGAGAAGACAGAGCCTTTCTTGTTTCCCTAAAATAGCTCTTTATCACAGATTTCCTTGTACATGGATTTTATGTTGAAAAACAACTTGCTTTCCAAAATTTAAATTCTTGGTTAATTATCAAAAT
>LOJH01054316.1:866-12049 GCA_001685095.1 Ellobius talpinus
GCACTTGGGAGGCAGAGGCAGGTGGATCTCTGTGAGTTCAAGGCCAGTCTGGTCCACAGAGATAGTTCCAGGACAGCCAAGGCTAAACAAAGAAACCCTGTCTTGAAAAACAAAAAAACAAACAAACAAAAAAATCAGTAACCTAAAATCAAGTCATCTATAACTTCAGTTACAGGCCTCAAACTCAGAGATTTGCCTGCCTCTGCCTCACGAGTGCTGAGATTAAAGGCGTGCACCACCACTGCCTGGCCCAAGGACCTCTTTTGGTCTCTGTGGGCACCAGGCACACATATGGTACAAAGATATCCATGCAGGCAAAACATCCGTACTTATAAAAAGAATAATTTTTAAAAAGAATTTTTTTTAAAAATTAAGAGAATAAAGCATTGATCCAAAGGCTTCACTAATCCCCAAAATCCTTAGGCATTCAGACAATATTTCATGCCTTAGCTATTCTATTTCTCATAACTTTCCATCTCAGGAGTCATTCACCATTCTTCCTTCTGTGCCCTGTAATGATGTCTTCCACTGATACAAGATTGATTAAAAAACAATTCGAGAATTTTTCGGTATGGAATGTACACTAATAAGCAGGCCATCCTTTCTTTATTTGCACCTCTTCCTTCAGAAACCTAGTATGAAGATGAACAGGTATTTCCCACTCATAAATATACCTTCTCTTGAAGCCTTTCACTCAAAACCATGGCATGAAACATGGCCAGGAGGAAGAAAGGCAAAGGGGTTTTAATGGGATTAAAAGGATATCAGGACAAAGTAGACTTAAGAAAAATTACATTGACAAATCATATCACATGGTCCTTACTGATGTACTCCTATATGCAATCATTCAGTACTATTAAATTTCTTTGTATACTACTCAATTACCCAAATTCTGCACTTTTTAGCCTTGCATACTACTTACTATTTGCCCCAGTTTCTTTTTCTTGGGAAACCTTCTATGCAGGAATTGAATCAGGCAAGCAGAGTCCTATGTTAAGTCCCTACCTGTGTCCCGACTGCTCTGAGACATGGAATCATTCTCCACATTATAGATGACTGTCCCCTGAGAATCAGAAGAGAAGTGACTGACCACAGACTCATGGTGAGAATGTTTGTAGGGATAGCTCTCCGCTGAAGAATCTGTTCGAGTGTCACTTGAGATGGAAGGCTCCCTTCCTGAAGGAAGGAGGAGACACAGGGAAAAAGTAAGGAGAGAGAGAACAGTGACAGAGATGAAGAAGGGAGATGGATGCAACAAAGACCCATAAAGCAAGAACTTCCTAGAAGGAAGGGTGAGAAGAATACACCACAGAGCCATTCTTCCCAACACCCATCTTCCAGGTAATCCAGACACACATACAATTCCTCCCACCCCTGTCCCTACCTTGCTGAAGCCCTCACTTTGCCTGCCACTGTGAAAAACTGTGGGGTTTTTAGAAAACCTATGGGGAAAGTGGAAGAAATGAAAAAGTTGTGAGACGTAAGATCTATGTAGATGGAAAGCCCCAGGCCAACCTGTCATACAGCCAGCTGCTCACCTGTCTTAGCTCTCCCTATACTGTCCCACACAGCACTGCTCACCTGTCTTAGCTCTCCCTATACTGTCCCACACCACTGCTCACCTATCTCATAGGCTCTCCCTATACTGTCCCACACCACTGCTCACCTATCTTAGAGGCGCTCTGTCTTATATTGTTTTATATGTTGCTTTAAAAGTTGACATACACATTGTTAGTATCTTTGAGGAATTATGGGGCTGTTTTCATTCTTTAGTGTGAATGTGTCCAACAGAAGGCTTTTCTCGGAACCCTTAGCTAGATAAACACAACAGACAAATGGGCACTTGACTGAAGGAAGAAATAGAGTAGGTCTGGGTGAGGTACAAAACAGGAAGAGTGGTTGAACCTGGCATAAGCCCAGCACTCAGGAGGCTGAGGCAGGGGGATCACCATAAAATAGAAGCTGGCCTGAGCTAATAGTGAGTTCCAGGCTGGTCTGTGCTACATAGTGAGGCTTTGTCTCAAANAAAAAAAAAAAAACCCACCAAATCAAAACAAAACAGCAGGAAGAAACACAGCAGACCAAACAGGAATGAGATGCAATGGGAAGGGAAGACTTTAAGGCAAGTACTTTCTCTTTCGAAACTATACTAAGAGTCAGTCCTGCATCTTTACAGAACTCAAGATCAAACTACAAGGGTGATAGTTCATATATTATCAGCCTGTGTGGGATACCCTGAGACTTTAGTGTTAAAGTTATTTCCATAGAAAGGCATTATGCAATTTTGAACAGTTGGCTTAGACTGGAACAACTGATTCATACACTGAGGAACATCACTTCTACATCTGGAATTTAAACAAAACTCTTTCACTTCCAAGGATTAGAACTATTCTAGTGCTTCTTAACAATTCATTAAGCCAGGGACTGGTGAGATAGCTCGGCTCGGTGGTTAGGAACAATTTCTGCTCTTGCAAAGGGCTTGGGATTCAGTTTCCAACACCCACATGGTAGATCATAACCATCCATAACTCCAGTTCTGAAAGATTCAACACCTTCTTTCTGGATTCTGTAGGCACCAGGCATAAACACAGTACAACATACACACAGGCAAAAACACTCACCCATATAAAATAAAATAAATACATATCTTTTTTAAAATTCACTTAAGCCACTGTAACAGTACTAGAAAGAATCAATCACCTTAACAATGTAACAAGGCTACTGAAGCACCCCTTATAATTTTATTTTAGGATCTTGATGCAAACAAGCATAGCTGCCTTCTCACTTTTGATTTGGAGCAAGCTGAGTTCAGGCAATACACTCTTTGAAGCTGAAGGAAACAAAGCTTGATGCTAATTAGCTTTGCACAAGTTGGCACTTCTTTCTTACAATGTAATAGACCCTCTTCCTCCTAGCTAGACTATGAGTTGCTATCTGACTCTACGGGGTGGTGGGAGGGCCAGGCTGCTCACCTGAATCTTCACTATCGTAGCATGTCTTGGTGTATGACAGGAACTGAGCTTGGGGAGGCAGGTCCTGGGTAGACACTGGGGTACCCTGGGGATCTGCATAAAGCAGCAGCAAGGGCTGATAATGCCCTTTGATGCATTTGGTTACCACATCCTTCCATTTCGGACCAATCTGAGCCAGAAACACCAGAAGAATATGACAATTATGGTTCATATCCACAATTCAAAGCATAATTCCTTTCCTAATGTAGTTTCTTTACAATAAAAATTACGTAGAAAAAAGATCTTAGATCTAAACTTAATGACTATTTATTAAGCCCCCCTTTAAAGAAAGCATTAAAATACTATCAGAGAAAAGAATAAATCCAATTAGTTTTATTTATGTGAACCATTAACTCAGTTTTGAAGTGTGCAAAAAAACTTCACAAAGGTGGACATGCTATGTGAGGGGTCTAAGTTGCTTTGTTAATCAACTTCTTTTCATAGACATTAAATTTGAGAGCTCACTTCAAATTTCCACTTCCACAATTTCTTCCTAAATATTAAAATCACCTTAACAAAGCTGAAAGGCAAATAGAAACTCTCTTACAGAGTATCTTAGAAGAAATAACATTCAATTTTAGAGTTCACACATGGCAAGACATAAAATGCAAACTGCTTAAAATAGACAGTTTAAACATCTCGGCCGTAGCCTTGTGATGGATTCAGCTCTGCAATAACAGTTGAAGAGTAAACATAACAGCCATAGATTCATCCCTTCTTAAGCGTGAACCAGGCATTCTTAGGTGTAAGTTATAGCTTGCCAGCCAGACAACTAGCTAGTATGATAGTTTACTCAGAACACACTTTCAGTAAGTTAAAGCTAAGTTGCCATTATTTAAATTAAAGCATAGTTTACGTTTTCACATCCCAATCTTATTGTTTTGTAGGAATACTTTTCAGGTTAAAAAAAAAAACCTAATGTTCAAAAAATTTGTTGCACCTCCCCACAAAAGAGAATATTGAAATTTGACAAAGACTCTACTAGTGGAAGATTTTGCTTCAAATGTACAGATTGATATGATTAACACATCTACAGCAGTCTTCATAGCTGCTAATTTTTTAACTATTAAATTTATTCATTTATTTTACATTCTAACAACAGTTTCCCATCCCTCCTCTCCTCCCATTCTCTCCCAGCCACCCTCCTGACCCTGCTGATTTTATAACAAGTAGCTTCCTAACTGATGCAGATACCTAAACCATTTTATCCAGAGTCTTCTTTGGACAAGACCAAGTTTCTTGCTTTAAGTATCACTATAGCCCATGTTTCATGTTAACCTCTCCAGGGAAATGAGAATTGTAGGATAATTTTTATTTGTTTGCTTTGTTTGTTTCTCTTTGTAGCCCTATCTATCCTGAAACTTGATCTGTAGATCAGACTGGCCTCAAACTCACAGAGATCTGCCTCTGATTCCCAAGTGCTGGGATTAAAGGCATGCACAACCACTGCCTGGAAAGGATAATTTTTAATAGCCTTGAAACAAATTATCACCTATGGATAATGCCAAATTGAAAGTCCTCAACTTGGAGTTAACCACAAAATCTAATTAGCTACATTACTTGTTCCCATTCCAATAAACCTTTTAATAATGATGATGATCTGTCAACTATAAAAACAGAACCACGCTGAATGTCTAGAGAAAATGAGAAAATAATAAAAGATATTCTGTTCCTATCTATTACAGAATTTTAAAACTACTGTCCTTACGTTTAACAGATAAAGTCCAGGTGTAATAGCTCTTACCTGTAATTTGTGAAGCTAAGGAAGCAGGACTTCTCTACGAGTTTGAGGCCAGCCTGGACTACATTTTGAGTTCCAGGCCAGCCTGGAATACAGATCAAAACCCTGCTTCAGAAAAACAACCAACTGGGGCTGAAGAGATGACTCAGCAAGACTGGTTAATGCTCTTCTAGAAGACTGGAATTCAGTTCTCACAAACACCTGTAATTCTAGACCCAGGGGGTTCTGACCCCTTTAGCCTCTGTGGGCACCTACACTCACATAGCCATACCCACATAAATGTGCATACATATACAAAGACACGGTTTTCAAATAATAAAATGAGCCACGCAGTGGTAACACATGCCTTTAATCCCAGCACTCAGGAGACAGAGACAGGTAGATCTCTGTGAGTTCAAGGCTAGCCTGGTCTACAAAGAGAGTTCCAGGACAGCCAAGGTTACACAGATAAACCCTGCCCCCCCCAAAAAAACCACAATAAATAAAAATGAAAATTAAATTAAATCTTTTTTTTAAGAAAAAGAAAAACAATCACAAAGTATGTGTGTGTTACCAACAGTGTAGAGAATCACCATTCAAAACTGTTAAAATAAAAACTGAGGAAAAATATAAATTTTTTTTAATTTCAGTCACCAAATATTTCAAGATCCTTGCATATTCCTACCTCTTTGACATGAGCATCATCAAAATACATCCATTTTCGGATCTTTGTTTGAAAAAAGAATGTAGAATAATGTTTGCCATAGTAACAGATCATTCCTACTAAGTATAGTTCAGACTGTTTGGCCCGGTCATCTGTAACTCTGAAAAACAACTATAGGAAGAAAACAAAAAGAAGGGAAAGACTCATCACACAGTCAACCATCGAACATAACTCCTCAGCAGACTCCATCAATATTTCTCTTTCTTCTCCTACCCTGAACAAGGCCACACTATGTATCTATCCCTGGCTGGTGGCCGCAACCTCAGCCTTCTGCATGCTGAGACTATAAGCACACACTACCACACTAACTCTTCTGTCAACATTTCTTTATTTTGTTTTGTTTTATCAAGATGTAGCCAGACTGGTTTTCCACTCATTGTATAGCTAAGAATGATTCTGAACTCCTGATCTTCTGCTTCTGCCTCTCAAATGCTGGGCTTACAGATGTGTGCTACCATGTCCAGTGGCCATCAGCATGTCTTAAATAAAGACAGTAACTTGCTTTTCCCCTCAAGCTGAAATATTTTTGATAGTCCAGATTATTTATTAGAAACGAACTGAAAAGGCATGCATGTTGGCACATGCCTATAAATGCCAACACAGGGAGGCTAAGGCAAGAGGGTCATAAGTCTAAAGTTAGCCGGGGCTACATGCTGAGTTCAATATTTTCATTCTGAGGCATAAGAGAAACCACAATAATTTCAAAACAAAACAAAAACCAGCTCTCAAGTTTCAATTTTTTTCAGCTCCTAGATGCTCAGCTCTGTCTCAAGCACTAAGAGACACAAACATTTGAATTAAGGCATTCTGAACTAAGAACTGACCTGGTTGAGAAAATAATCAAAATAATTAAATCAAAATCAGGCATAATGGCACACACCTATAATCCTTTATCCTTTACCTAAAAGATAAAGAGGGATAGAGGCAAGAGTATTAAGAATTCAAGAGCAAACTAGGATACATATCCCATTGTTATCCAGCTTGGATTATATGAGATTCTGACTCAAAGATTCTTTTTATTAAAGTAGAAATAATACAGAATATATAGACTGTAAAACAAAGAAACAAACAAGAACCCTATTTTTAAGATCTTACTGTGTACAACCTACTTCAGTTAGATTCCTTGAGGAGATCCAAATTGTGACCCCAGACAGCTCATTTATTCTCAGGAGTGGCTATTTAAAACAAGAACAGCCTCTCTTTGGTCATGGGACTATCCCAGACTGAAACCAGAACAAAGGAAAGCAGACTTTTTGGTTCTCCTTGAACTGAAGGAGAACCTGAGCTGTCCCTACCACAAAGCTCATAAGAATGAAACCCTCACATTTTATTTCCTCATTCCCCAAAATAAACACACAGAACCCCAAGATACTAAATTGTCATCTAAGCTATTCTATTACTCTCAGATACCAACCCCACAGAATGGCAATCTGGATTCAGGCTGGGTTCTGACCCAATGACACTCAGCATTCCTCAGGAACCTTGTAAAGTGAATTTCTGTTTGTCAGTGGGAAGCCATCACTTTCCTGTCTGTTCCTACAGCCCTCCAGTCTCCAGAGGGAGCATCTAGCCCTCCATTAATGTAAATAAACTTCCAACAGATTAGAATCTAGTTCCCAAGCTGTTCCACTAACTGGCCCTCCTCCTGCTGCAACACAACCTCTTTAACTGGCAGGACTCTTCCACTATTTTTGCTGTCTTCTCTGCTTTCCATAGCCCTGGCAATTGCCAGTCTGCCCCCCTCCTTGCTTTTTCTCTCTGCTCCTCTCTCTGTCCTGGAGAGTAGCCAAGGCAGACTTACCCCAGATGCCTCTGTCTATTCTCATTCTCTCTCTTATCTACAATAAAAAAACAAAAACAAAAATCTTTCCCCCTCACAAGGGAGTGGCCTTGGTGATGGTCTCTCTGCTGAGTCCTCGCTGTGAATTTCCTATTCTTGGGCTCAGGCCACCAACTTCTACCTCCTTCAGTTCCAAAAGTCAAGACTTTGTTCCTTTGACCTTACTATTTCCCATGGTTGAATACACTTCTCTGCACCATCCTGGTATAAACAAACAATAAACATCCCATAGAAACTAATTTTTTTTACCAATATCTAAGTTCTGCCCATCCTGTCCTTCAAGGAAAAAATTGTGCCTTTTTTTTCTAAAAGGGTTCTACCATCCTCACAAAAGTGGTATGTGAGCATGTGCATGAGGCTCCTGAATCTGCACACAGAAATGCAAGTATATCTACCAAAAAAACGCTATATTAATTGCCACTTAGAACATGCCTGTCTGTTCAGTGCTTAAACAATACAGAAATAAAGGTAGCTAATACATACATCACCCAGCTTAAGGCAGGTGCCCAGACTGTGGATGACATCCTCTGCCAAGTCTGAATGGTCTGAGTCCCAAACCAGTCCAATTGTGATAATCTGTGGCGCGTTCATCAACACACGGCGAATCCGGATCCTCTCCCCACAGTTGCTCTGAAATACACACACAGTGCTAGTTCAAACATTCTCACCTGCTCCGTGGCGATGCTACAAACCAGGGTTCTCTTTCTCATCCTAAAGTCCAACTCACCGGACAGTTTCGCAGGTCTCCCATGGTGCTGGCATTCTGAAGCAACTCACCAAACATACTTGGTGATGGTTTTTCTCGTTTTTCCAGCATACAAATAGCCTGGTTACTTCAAGATGGGGAAAGGAAGGTAATAACAGATGTTATACCAAGTTATGGCTAAATTAAAAAACAAAATCATTCATATAAACCCTAACTCAAAGAAAATGTCATTTTCTTTTTCTCTTTTTAAGAGAGGGTCTTATTTTGAGTTCTCTGTGGCTGTCTTGGAACAAGCTATGTAGACCAGTATGGCCTCCAACACAGAGAGGTCCACTAGTTTCTGCCTCCCAAGAGCTAGGATTAAAGGTGTGGTGTGCATGTGTGATTTTCGTTTACTGACTATACTACAATTCCATGTCCTGACTAACCTCAGTGTCCTACAAACAAAGTGAGTCTCTCTACCTGTCCCCATATCCCTGACTCTCTATTTCTCTTTCTGTTTTGCTAATTATTAATAAGTCTAGTAATCTAGGAGTCTTGTAATATAGCACAGATTCAACAATAAGGATATATGCTATTTGGTGGTCCTCAGTTAAAACCCAATTAGCTGAAGGTATACCTAACAGTACAATAAAGAATTCCATAGAGCAGACTGGAAAAATGACTTGGATAGCAGTAAAGAGCAGTGGTTGCTGTTCCAGAGGACCCGGGTTCAGTTCCTAGCACCGAAATGTCAACTTATGGCTGTCTGTAACTCCAGTTCCAGGGTATCCTATATTCTCCCTGACCTCTAGAGCTACCAGGCACGAGTATGGTGCCCAAACATACATGCAGGTAAAACATTCATACACATAAAATAAAAATAAATGAATCTTAAACAAACAAAAAAACTGATAAAACTCACCACAGGGAAGTAGTAGAGATGTAGTGCACCATCTGGATGAAAGGCAGAGGGTCAGAGGTGGCACCACAGCTAGTGCATACACACTGGGCCAGAGGCAAAAGCAGAACAAGCAGCCACATCATCAACTGCTCTGAAACCCATTTAACTCTATACCCCCAGATAAAATGTTGTTAAAGACAGAGTCCAAGACATGAGGATCAATAGGTCTACCTGCTCAAACAAGGTCATTGCGAATTTCTGGTGAGAAATGCAGTGCTGGGCAGTACATATGTCCTCTTTGCTTTCATCCGCAATGTGGAAGTGAATTCTCATCAGGAGATTTTCCTGACAGGAAAATACAAAAGCAGTACACTTAAAAGCCAAATGGACAAGTTGGCAAGCAATTCACACAAAAACCTTACTAGAGAGCAGGAATATCTCTAAATTTTGTTAACCTTTTTTTTAAAGAAAGACAGAAAGACAGGCAGACAGCTAAACAAAAGAAATTATGTAAGCCATAGATCATTCAGATTTTACTTGTTTTACATGAACTTGGGTTTGGATATAACTCGATGCAATTTCATCACATACAGTCTTATAACCACTACCACAATCAAGACACTACAGAGCTGTTCCACGCTACCTCTTAAGAGCCTTGTCTATCAACCATACTCCTAACTCCAGAAATCACCAGCCTAGTCACCCATATTTGTCATTTCAAGAATACTATATAAATGGTATTACATAGTACATAACTTTTTTTCAACAAGGTTTCCTATATCCTAGGCTGGCTTGGGATTCACTATGTAGCACAGGATAACTTAGATCTTCTGATACTCCTGTTTCTACTTCATGTGTGCTGGAATTACAGGTGTACATTTATGTCTGGTTTATATATTAGGGATAAGATGAGGCTAGACACATTAGGCAAGTACTTTACCAACTAAGCTACATCCTCAATCCCAGTAAATAAACTTTTAATATTACATTTTCATTCAGCATTATTCCTATAACAACCCCTTTTTTATTTTGCAATAGATCTCCAGTCCTGCAAGGACTCCACTGCAAGACATAGTCTTTAAAAGAAATAAAGAGTTAAAGTCACTATGAAAACCAGCCAATGACCCCCAAGTCTTCTGAACTCTGTGTACTATTTATCCAACATTAAAAGATTTTTCTGTGGCACTCTTGTATGTTGGCACATGCATTTAGCACTTAGGATGTGGGAGATCAAGGATAAAGTCACTAGAGCAATGTAACTGTTTAGAAGGAACATCAGTCTCTACTTAATATTGTTAGAAAAAAAGAAGTTCAAAATATGGTGGTTCCCAAGAGGAGCACCATCGATACAGCATTACCGGGGAACGTGTTAGAGCTCTTGGTCCTCTGCCAGACTACTGGATCAGAAGCTCTGGAGTACAATTTGTACTTCAACATGCCTTGCTTCTCCTGAAGGTAAAAGCCACTATTTTATGTAGTAGCAAGCATTAAACTACCCCAAGCCTGAAGGAAAAAAAATCATAAAGCCACTAGGCAATTCACATTGCAGTAGTAGACTCTAGACCTCTGGTCCCAGTGCAGAGAGCAGGGCACAGTAAACGCCATCATAAGATAGTCAGTCCCTGATAGAGACCAAGAGGGCGGCACTTACAAAGCACTCTGCAGCATCATCCATGATTCCCAGCTGGAAGCGCTGCTCATCCTGGAAAGTCTTTGCCAGAGCACTGCGGAGAGTGTCAGAGGGAAGCACTTTTTCACTGCTACACTGAAACTGGTTAAAAATGCCCTGTAGGGAAGAGGTTAGACAAGAAGAAAAGCACAATAGTGTTATTATGCTTCTGTACATCCTATCTGCTGTACTGGCATCACTATGCTGACAGCCATGGAAACAAGATACATTCAGCTAGTTATTAAAAAAAAAGCCAGGCAGAGGTGGCATGTGCCTTTAATCCTAGCACGTAGGAGGCAGAGGCAGGTGGATCTCTGTGAGTTCGAGGCCATCCTGGTCTACAAGAGCTAGTTCCAGGACAGGCACCAAAGCTACAGAGAAACCCTGTCTCGAACCCCCCCCCCAAAAAGACTAAAAATCAGAATGAGGGCAATATCTCTGCAATAGATCTTGCATCTGAGTGTGATGTCATCAAGAACACATTAGGAGAGTCCACTGTCAAGACTTAGTGTAATACAGTTACAACACTTCCTGAGATGGAAAAGAAGATGTGTAGTTTAAAAAGAGTAAGCTACATGGCAATTATTCAATTAAGAGTAAGCTAGATTGGCAATTATTCAATTAAGAGTA
>LOJH01054318.1:11830-24089 GCA_001685095.1 Ellobius talpinus
TTATGAATAGCCAACAGCATGCTTCTTGGTGGCAGCATGGACCTTGAAACTCCATAGAGTAGTGCCAATAAACATGGCTCCCACCAGTACCTCTGTCATGAGGTTATACTCTCAAAAATCCAAGGAATAAGGTGGATCCAGCCACCAAAGCCACAGCTCTAATCCTAGACATATAGCTTAGCAAACAAAAGACTCATGTTGTTCAGAAAAATAGAGATATACTGTAGAGATAGATTCAGATGAAAGAAAACATCTAAACAGATTACAGCGTGTTGAAAAATATATGCTGGCTTGAGAAAAAAAAAGGATGAAGTCCTTTTAAAAAAAGAACAGTTAGGTGTGGTAGCAAACACCTTTAATCCCAGCACTTGGGAAGCAGAGGCAAGAGATCTCTGTTAGTTCAGACAGCCTGGTCTACAGAATGAGTTCCAGGACAGCAAAAGATACATAAAGAAACCCTGTCTCAAAAAAACCAAAAATTAAAAATAAAAATAAAAGAAATAAAAGTTTAAAATAAAGCCACACAAAGATGGAAAATTTACAGAGAATCTGGATACTATATGTTATTGTGTTGTGTTTGAATTGTTTGATGGTTGAGCAAGGAGCAACAGCTGCCAAAAGACATTTGAATATAAATGCTGCTAGATTAATCAAACATATATTTTGAAAATGCATTTACTTCAAAATTTAAATTAAAAGATATGTTACATTGGAGAAGAGGTTTTGCTCTTATTTCCACAGGAAATGAGAGACTGTGGATTCATTCTGGGTTAAGAAAAATCAGGTTTGACCAAGGAAGACCCCTGAAAAATCTCCAATAGGAGCAGATGGTCCAGATGATCTAACATTTTAGAGGACCTCTGTTGGAGTTTTCTCTGAATTCTACATCCAGAACAGCCTCAAGACTTCTGGCTGAGATGATCAAGCCTTACAAGATACTTAAGTCAGGACTTGATCATAATTCTATGTTTTCTTTAGATCCCCATAAGATTATCAGTGCCTCCAATCAGCAGGAAGTAGCCTGGAAAACTATCCCCGCATTCCCAATAAATGGATTATGGATATTTATCTTTGTTTACAGTGTTGGTTACAAGTTGATATGGATAATGGTCTGGGAAAGAAAGCTAAACAATGGAAATTAGATTCAGAGTTCTTGTTTTGGAAAAAATAAAGGAGGGAAGTGCCGCAGGACAATGGTCTTGTATCCTGTCACTCATATTATTTTAATAAAACACTGATTTCCCAGTAGCCAGGAAGGAAGTGTAGGTGGGTCAATGAGATTAGGAGAATTCTGGGAAGAGGAAAAGTCAGCTTCTAATGAACACATAGGAAGCCAGACACAGAGCAAGCAAGATGTGACTGCCTTGACAAAAATGGTACCAAGCCACATGGTTAACACAGACAAAAAGTTATGGGTTAATATATAATTTATAATAGTTATAAAAGCCTGATCTATTAGGCCAACCAGTTTATAATTAATGAAGATCTCTGTTTCTTTGGGATTGAATGGCTGTGGGACCAGACAGGACAGAACCTTCTGCCAACATGGCATTTTATTTCTAGATCCACTCTTTTACTCCATTGGCCATCATGCCTATTTTTAAGCCAATACTAGTCTGTCTTTGTTATCATTCTATAGTGCATTTTGAGATTAAGTATTGTAGTACTTCCAACAATGTTCTTATGCCTCAGGATTGCTTTGGCTATCCCTGATCTTTTTGGTTCCAAATGCAGTCTTGTATTACTTTTTCTTAAGCTCTGAAATGAGACAATTGAATTTTCTTGTATAATCCATTGAATCTCTAAATTATATTGGGAGTATATCTATCTTTACAATATTAATTATAACAATCCAGGTGTTTGTCATGTCTTTACATTGTGTAATATTTTTGTGATTACCATATTTGATATTTGGAAACTTTCACTTCCTCTGTTAGATATAACCCTAAAAAGTTAGTTTTGGAGGATTTTACAGGAGATATTTTCTTGGTTTTTCCTCTCTAAGAGAATAAGGTTTTATGGTTTCTCTTTTTGCTTTTCTGTTTTATTTTGTTTATTGATTTTACATCCTATAACTTTAGGTAATTAGTAGGCCCAGGAGTTTTCTAGCAGACTCTATAGTGTCTTTTAAATAATGAATCATGTCATCAGCAAATAGGTGTAGTTTGACTTCTTCCTTTGCTAGTTTTATTTCAGTGGAATCATTCTGAAATTAGAACTTCAATTTCAAATATTTGTGTTAATATCCTTTCTGTTTACCACAGATTATAAGAGAATGAAGAAAACTGGTATTAGGAAAATGTATTAAATTTTATAAGAACAGATTATTTGTTATTCCTTCCTCAAATTAGCTGAATATTTATCATTCCTCTATAAAGTCGATTATTTTACTAAATCATTCTGAGAGTCAGGAGAAAAGCATCTATAAAATCCAAATAATTAATGGCAAAAGTTCCTTATATATGTTGCTATAATGATTTTCTGCATGAAGATATGATGATTTTATTATGTTCCTTGCAACTAATATCCTTTCCCACCTTTGTTTTAGCTCCTCAGTAGACATTGGTTGAAGCTAAACATCATTAATCAGACACTTTTTCTGGTTATAGGGGTGGCCAGTTTCTGCTTCCAAAAGCACCTATACTCCTCAAAGAACCCTATGTATAGCCGTTTTAAGGTGCAGCTCACTGCACTTACACATTGTGGGGTAGCTCAGAAGCCTAAGTATTTGCTTCCAGTAAATACTTTCGTTGTTAGAATTTATGTAAAAGATATCTCATCTTCAGATTAGGTATGTGGGTTCCTAGCTATTACAACTGAAATTAAAAGGATATCATTTGATTATTAATTTTTAAAAAGTCCTTTCTTGATGCTCTGTTAAAAAATAAGCAATACAAAGCCTAAGTGTATGTATATTTTTGCTCGTGAATGCTGACCAATGGCCTTCCAGAGTACTCTTTGTCAGACAACCCTTTGTTCTAGTGGGGGAAGCTTCCTCACACTCTTCTTGTGGTAGATTATTATATTGAAATGTATATTTAGGTTTCTAGGTCACATGAGATAACTAAGGTAGATTTTCTTAAATTTTGCAATTAAGAAATTTAACACAGTTGATTTAGTCCCACTTAATGTGTCTTAAAACATTCAGGGAACAAAAAATTAACATTCCCTCATTTTGAAAATGGACCTCTCAATTTTTCTGTATTTGTTACAAATATTATGCATATATTTACTAATACACTATGTTTTCAATCTTTGTATTTCTTTGACCTTCTGTTATTCATCTATTTATCCATTTATCTATCAGTTATCTAACTACTTCTATGTATGTTTGTCTATCTATATATTTATCCAACACATGGCTAAGATACTGAAAAGAAAATGAAATTTAATCCTATCTTCCCTTTAATAGCTATCTTATTTAGATAAGTAATAGCTAAGTTTTTCATTTTTTCATAGAAAAAAGTTAATACCATTCCACAATGAAAAAGACAAGGCTTCTACTCAAAACAGCTGGTCAAAGACATTTTCAGAGCAATGTGGAGTTTAGTTTCTCTGCTTTAGTGTTGTCCTGCCAATTGTCCTTGCTGAGCGCATCTGCACCTCAAGTAGGGGATTCATGCAACTAGAAGTCTCACAAGTCTAGGAGGCTGAAGAGTTCATGTGAACACATTTGTACTCAACAGTAGCACTGTTGATGAAAGGTTGGAGTTCTGGAGGTTATCCAAGGGGTTCCTAAGTGGTTAATGTGCAGAGAATAAGAGTTTTTCTGTGTTCATTTTTATGTAAAATATCTGTAGTGCACACCTCCCTTGACCACATACACACAAGACTCATGACCATCAGGAGAAAAGATGCTCAGCAACTGTATGTGTATCTACAGAAATGAAATGGCTCTTGCACTAATGAGCAAACAGCAGGTGTGACAGCATGCATGACTGCAATGTCTCAGTCTATCCAAAATATCAGTAAGGATTGGAGATTGTTTCAAAAATTCCCACAAGTGTCCAAGGAGCTCTTGTTATTTAATGACAGATGGATGAAATTCATTCATATTTACTTCAAGGATGCAGCCTCAAAGCAGTTTTTGGGCTAATCAAATGCCCAATCATGTCCATACACTCATGCTGGTGCAGACAGCAGAGTAGACTAAATAGGCATGAAAATAGAGTGCTAGAAGTTGGAAAGAATCATGGTAGAAGAGATAAGTAGAAATTAGAGGTGAAGAAACAGGGATGGGTTTGGTTAAAACACATTAATAACATCCATGAAATTATCAATCTAAATGATGAAAACATTTGAGTGTGTATCATGGTTTTGTATTTATTTCTACATCAGATATTATGTAGCTTCTTTGTACATATGAGGTCAAAATAAAGGGAATGAATTTGACTTATAAAATCAGAAACAAAGGGATTAAGGGGATACTAGTGGGCAATTATATGTCAGTGTAAGACAGTCAGTTAACTTAGTCTTTAACTCCATGATTATAAAGTTATGGTTATCTGAGTAACTTTCTTACATAGTGTAACAAATGACAGTCAGGCTGTTATTGTTTAAAACAACCCTTTCAAAGCATACAGTTTTTAAGTTACTTTCAAAAGGATCTGGAATTATATGTTAGTAGATTAGTTTCAAGTTTGCTTTCAATGTATATTTTATATTAAAAAGCATTTTTGGCTTTCTATGAGTGTTCAGTGTTTCACTTCTGAAATAAATTCATGTTTAACTAACACTGAATATTGACTGAAGATTTACACAACTCATATGTAATCCTCACTATGGTGTTTAAAACCATAGCACTTATTGGAGCTTTCTACACTGTGTTTCATGGAACATCAATGCACTTTGTGATATTCATTGCTGTTACTCTGGTGGGGGAATGTTTTACATGAAATTACGTTCACAGTGTGGCTTAATACATAGCTTATACATATTCAAGTGACTAGGTTATCAGAAGCAAAGTGGTTAACATGAACACTGCAGATTGGCTATTTGAGGTCTATCCTTCTTTCTCTGGTGACATTGCTATGACTTTTTCATTTCATAGTTCATTTTAGAAGAAGCTTGCCCTCTCATCATAATATAACTATGAATATTCTTTTCCCTATGTATATCAATCACATAAAATAAAATTCCAGCATTAATTGATAAGGAGAAAAGAGAAATGTATTCTTGCTTGGAAGACAAAAAGCTATGTACTTCTTTTGCCTTTGATCTTCAGAGAGAGAGAGAGAGAGAGAGAGAGAGATTTATTGCTTTTGTAGTTGTAACTCTTTTGTCCAAGAAGTTATAGATTTGACATATAGGCTACTTTTGAAATCACAATTAAGTATAGTGAAAGTATTCAAGTAAAAGAAAATAAGTGTAAGAATAATTGTGACCATTAATTGTTAATGAGAATTATTTTGGAGAAATGAAAAATTATTTGTTCAAATGATAATTTTGTAAAATGATAATTACTGAAGTGGCAGCCTTGAGGATTGAGCAATGGCTGGGATGGAGAGAAAAGTGGAGATGGGGTTATACAGGAAAGCAGGTAACACCAGAAAGTGTCTGGAAGGAGGAATTTGTGGGTGTAGATGAATGCAGGTGAAAACACAGAGTTTTAAAGATATCACAAGCTTTTTTCTGATTGCTTAAATTCATGAGTCATTTTAATATTTAGATAATTTGTTCAAGGTCATATCACTAATAAAAGGAAGAAAGAGATGAAATCTGAATTGGCTTCATGCGTCTTTCCTACAAATATTAGAAAATCAGAACTAGAAAGCATAGCAGTGTTACTGAAGGAAAACCCAAACTCTGTTTTTTCTCATTTCTGTTATATATTTTCACTGTATATGACACTGAATTATATAAGGACATGAAAGTATGTAATATACATTAAACAGATTCCCTCATCTTCCCCTCTCTCATTTCTCACTCATCTTCCCTCTAGTTTCATTTGTGCTCCTAGATAATTGTATATCTACTTTCTTGTCATTGATACAGACATAGAAAAATTACCTCCCTTTTTCCCAGAAGCTCATTCATTTTAAAGTGTAAATGTGAAGAATTGAAGACATTAGATCACAATTATTTTAAGAGAACTATAACTACTCTGGGCCTCATTTTTTCTTGCCATCGTTTAAATATATGAACAATCCCATTATGTACAATTAAGTATATTTGTAACTTTTTTAAAAAAAAGTGTTTAATTTTATTAATTACAAAAATATCTACCAAGTTAATTCTATCAAATCGCAAATCCTCCTGTGGTATTTTCCTTCAACAGCTATGGTTGTTGGGGATCCAAGTAGCTCTCTTTTCTGTATTGTTCTTAATGTGCAGTGCCAGGGTTCTTGTAACACAGAACCTAAATCATCGATGGCACCGTAGCATTTCTGAATCATCTGCGAATAAAGTTAATTTTAATTCACCTGTCACTGTTGTTAGCTTATCTGCTGCCTAATGTAATTTTAAGTGTTGTTGAAGGAATCTCACTGTAGTATGGTATATGAGTTCCTTCTGTTTGTGTGTTGCTTTCATTGGTTAATGAATAAAGAAATTTCCTTGACCTGGTTGATAGGGCAGAACTTAGGTAGATGGAGAAAACAGAACTGCATGCTGGGAGGAAGAAGGACAGAGTGAGAGACACCATGGATCTTCTGCCTGAGATGGATGCCAGTTAGAATCTTGCCAGCAAGCCACAGTCACATGGCGATACACAGATTAATAGAAATGGGTTAAATTAAGATGTAAGAATTAGCCAATAAGAAACTAGAGCTAATGGGCCAAGCAGTATTTTAATGAGTACAGTTTCTGTGTGGTTATTTTGGGTGTAAGCTAGCTGGGCAGCTGGGGCAAACAAGTGGTCCTCTCTTTGCAACAGTAGTATTTATTTCAACTTAGCCAGATCCCCTTGTTTTAAAGGTTTGGATATGGTGGAGAAATGGGAAAATTTCAGAACCATTACAAGATTTGTCTTTAGGTTACAGACACTGTGTTTCCATAGGAGATTGTGGGACCTACAGTCTCCCATTTTTCTCTTCTCTCCTTCCTGTATATGAGTAGTTTTTGCTTCAACATATACTCCTAGTATGACATGCTATTGTATTCCTTTCTCAAAGCAATGTGGCCAACTGATCATGATTATAACTCCAAGTCTGTGAACCAAATATGAACTTTTATCTTCATAAAGTAACTATATCTGGTGTTTTGTGTTAATAATAGAAAGCTGATGGGTATATTGATCATTCCTTGAAAGAAAAGAGGTATAAGACAGGGTTAGACAGCACTCAGACAGTCTCATTCTGAGATTTCTGTACACAGGAACATTATTTCAGACTGAGGTCAAGGTAAGAGCCAGTGGTTCACTTTTCTGATCTTCAGGTTGAACCCCAATTTCTGACCAAGAGATTTTATTAATCATGTTTCATTAGCACCCAAATTTTTGTGGCACAAACTTATGAAAAAGCCATTTACCTGACACTTTTTAGCCACTAACCAAGGCCAGGGCTGGGAATGGAATTCCAGCTCTAGGAATTGGAACTCAAACCTAGCTACCTGGTCTCATATGCCCCAGCTTAGCTTCCATGTAAAGATGAAAAATACACAAAGGATCTGGATACTGTATGTTAACTGTCTTGTTGTTGAACTGTTTGACTGCTGAGGAAGGAGCAACAGCTACTAAAAACAAATGATTGTTAATGATGCTGGATTAATTCAACCTATATATTTTGAAAATGCCTTTACTTCAAAATTTCAGTCCAAAGATAAGTTACTTTGGAGAAGAGATTTTGCTTTTTTCACAGGAAATGAGAGGCTGTGGATTTATTCTGGGTTAAGAAAAATAAGGTTTGATCAAAATGACTTGACTTCAAAATTTAAGTCAAGCAATATGCTAATTTTTGGAAGATGTTTTACTTCTCTTTCCACAGGAAGTGAGAGGCTGTGAATTTATTCTAGGTTAAGAAAAATAAGGATTGATCAATGAAGATCCCCTGAAATCTTCAGTGGGAATGGATGACCCAGATGATCCAATGTTTCAGAGTACATTTATTACAGTTTATTCTGAGTTCTCCATACAGAACAGCATCAACACTGATCCAGCCTCACAGAATACTCCTGTAAGTACTAGACCCATAATCCTAAATTTTCATTGGCTTCCTTATATGATTACCAGCGCCCCTAATCAGCAGGAAGTAGCCTAGAATACTATGCCCATATTGGATTATTGGTGTTTGTTATTGTCTAATATTTTGGTTAAAAGTTGTTATGGATGATGGTCAGGGAAAAAGCTAACAAAATGAAATTAAAGGTTTTTGTTTGAATATAAAAAAGCCAGGCAGTGGTAGCACACACTTTTAATTTCAGTACTTGGGAGGCAGAAGCAGGCAGATCTCTGTGAGTTCAAGTCAGCCTGGTCTACAGAGTGAGTTCCAGGACGGGTTTTATAGCTACTGAGAAACCCTATCTCAAAAAACCAAAATAAGAAAGAAAGAAAGAGAAAGAAAAGAAAAAAGGAAAGGAAAAGAAAAAATGGCATATAAATATGATAAGATAGAATCTGCTTTTTAAAAGCAACTATTGTTTTAAATATTTTATATTGGTTTTACTTATGTATATATACAAAATACAAATTTTGTATTTTGATGCAAATTTGAGATTAATTTTGTTAGAGCATATTTCTAATCTTGTTCAAGGTATTGTACCTATACAGCTCATTTAAAAAAATGTAATGCAAATTTCTAGTCCTTGAAAATTATTACTATCAACTGTTTAGGATAATAAAGAAAAGTAGGATAATAGTTCATCACCTAGTATAATTGAACTTGTGCTCACATTTGGTATGTTTTCCAGGTCAAACAAAGATATAATTTAGATAATTAGGTCATCTTCAAAAATTTCAGAGAACTAAAGAATATGGCATTTAAGATGTTTTTATTATCTAGGTTCTTCTTTTTTATTACAAAGAGACACGTCTTTTCCTGGTAGCACCAATCTACTTCAGAGAAGATAATGGGCATCAAACAAACTCCACATTGAGTTTACTTTCTTTGTGGCAAAAGTAAGCCACTAGGCAAGAATATGCCCCTGCCTCAACTGCTGACATTGTGCTGTTCTAATTAGACAAGCAGGATACAAAATATCCTGCTTCACAGAAAAGTCTGTCACATATGCTAGGCCAGTAGGCCAAAGATGGATGCCCCAATGTTTCAAAGGAACTTCAGGTAACTGTCCAGGCAGCCAGCTCTTTCTGTAATTACTCATATTCTTTGGAAGTCGCTTGCTTCCACTACCTGCTTACTTTCTTAATATTATTTCCTTCTCGGGTCTCTGAAAGAGTTGAAGGTTAGATAGCTATAATTATAGTTTACCAAACACAGAAAGCATATTATAATAGACAGCAAATTAGGTATAAGATGTTGGACTCATCAAAATAGGATAGATATAAAATATTTTCTCTGAATTTGTCAATTGCAAATGGACTAGACATTGTTGATGTATTTATTGCCTACATATATTGTATATTGTCGTTGTACTTATTGTATATATTTTTGGTGTAGGAGGTCCTTCTGTCTAATTGTTGCTTTTACTGGTTAATCAATAAAGAATCTGCTTGGCCTGATAGGAAAGAACTTAGGTAGGGTAGGCGGAGAAGATAGAACTAAATGCTGGGAAGAAGGGCAGAGAGAGAGACACAATGGTTCTCCTGCCTGAGATGGACAGTGGTTAGAATATTGCCAGTAAGCCACAGTCATGTGGTGATACACAGATTAATGGAGATGGGTTAAATTAAGATGTAAAAATTAGCCAATAAAAAGTAAGAGCTAAAGGGCCAGGCAGTGCTTAAATGAATACAGTTTCTGTGTGATTGTTTCAGGTGTAAGATAGCCAGGCAGCTGGGATGGAACAAAAGGGCCCATGCTCCTTGCAACAAGTTTTTTTATATTAGTTATACCCTTTTTTATTTTAGACCAAAAGAGGAAATGTAGTGGCATTTCGATTGTATCTTAATAAATACAGACTGCCTAGAGATCTAAGAGTAAAACAGTCTCACTGGTCAGCCTTATAGATCAGGTTATGCTAACACACACCTTTAATCCCAGTAACCACACTGACACACAACTTTAATCTCAGTAGACACACTAGTTGCCATAGAAATCAGGTGGTACATGCCTTTAATCCCAGTGGTACACATCTTTAATCTCAGACCTAAAGAGGAATATAAAATGGGGAGAGAAACTTCTAAGACACAGTCTCATTCTAAGATTCTCTATGCAGAAATGCTATTTCAGACTGAGGTCAAGGTAAGAGCCAGTGGCTGGCTGTTTTGCTTTTCAGATTTTCAGGATGAACCCCAATTTATGACCCTGAATTTTTATTAATCGTGCTTCAAAGACAGTCCACAACTTTCAGTTGTGATAGAAATTTCAAAGTACAGATGTTAATTATGTAATTATTCATCTCATGATTCTGCTGTGTTCTCAGAAATGAAAACTACTCATAAATTCTTAATTAAGATATAAAATAAATTGCACCATTAAAAGTTTAAGTAATTCTAGCCTCTGGTCATGTAGAAATGCTATGCCTTTGATATATGGATGACATGGTATTCCTTATATATTTTCAAATTAAACAATATGAATTAGATTTACATTATATATATAAAAAATTAAGTTTGAAAATTAGGATGTGACCACCTGATTCTTGTTTGATCTTAATAGAACATTTCCTGCAATTATACTATATAGAATTCACATGAAAATATATGTCAATAAAAATTTCCTGATATTTAAAAAAGACTGGTTATTGAATTATTTTGCATTTATTTTCTAACTTATTAGTATAACAAAGAAATAAAGCATTCCCATATTTCTTGTTTAATTTTTTCTTTTTATTTATTCTTGTCTCATAGAAAACCTCCAAATACATCCCCAACACAGCTTCCATACCTCCCAGGTCCCCCCAACACCTCCTTTCTTCCGCATCCACTGCCCCTCTGTTTCCCTTCAGAAAAGAGCAGGCCTTCCAAGTATATCAGCCAAACCTGCTATAACAAGGTACCATTAGACTAGGCACAAACCCTCAGTTCACAACTGAAGAAGACAACACAGTATGAAGAAAAGGGTCCCAAAAATGTCAGAGAAAACCCACTATCACTGTTAGGAGTACTTCAAAAACCCCAAGCTAAACAACCACAACTTGTATGCAGAGGTTCAATGCAGAGGACCTAGTGGAGACCCATACAGGCTCTTTGATTCCTACTTCAGTCTCTGTGAATTCATGTAAGGTCTGCTCAGTTGATTTTGTGGGCTATGTTCTCCTGGTGTCCTAGACACCTCTAATTCCTACAATATTTCTTTGCCTCTTGCCCAGAGTTCCCCCAGCTTTGCCTAATGTTTGCCTGTGGATCTCTGCATCTGCTCCCATAAACTGCCCGAGGAAGCCTCTGTGATGCTGATTTTACCAGGCACTGAACCTATGACTATATCTGAATATCATTAGGAATCATTTCATTGACTTTTTTTTCTTTTCTGCCAATCGTGTTTGCTTCTACCAAAGGTCTCTGAGCAATCCAGCTTTCAGTTACTGGCCATCCTGATATTATTGGGTATGGGCCTCAATTTATACCAGTCTTGTCTGGCAAATCCCACAAGCTCTGAGCCAGCCACCAATGCCCCAGCATATCTTTTTGACAACACAATTTAAAGACTGAACGTTTTGCAACTGGATTGGTGTACCTGTCCTACAATTCTATATGTAGGAATTTATTTTCAATGTGATGGTTAATAATTTACAATACAAAATGATATTAGTCAATTTAATTGCTATACTCTTTGCTTTACCTTGCTATCATTCCTTGAAGGGTATTAAGAACATGGATTATCTTCTCAGATTTCCAGCATGTAACCAGACATTCTCTAATTAGTTCTACAGAACATACATGCCATAAATAAGTACATTTATCCTTCAACTAAAACCCCCATTGTTTATCTATTTAGTTCTTTGTTTTGGTTCTATAAGAACTTAGATCATTGGATACTTGTCTTTAGAGATGGTTCAGAGGTTAAGAGCACTGTCTGTTCTTCTAGAGGTCCTGAGTTAAACTCCCAGTCCCCACATGGTAGTTCACACCCATCTATAACTTGATCTGGTTTGCTCTTCTGGCCTAAAGGCATACATGAAGGGAGAATACTGTGTATATAAAAAATACATGCTGTGCAACCACTTTGGAAATCAGTGTGGCAGTTTCTCAGGAAATTCGGGATCA
>LOJH01054319.1:0-12049 GCA_001685095.1 Ellobius talpinus
ATTCCACACTTTCTTTATCCATTCTTCTATTGAGGGGCATCTGGGTTGTTTCCTTAATAATGAAGAAAATAAAGATAATTTACAAGTCCAGAAAATCTATCATTTTCTCTTCACTTGTATGCTCTTTTTTACATAGTTGAGATCAGATTACATTTGTGATTTGTGTCCATTTTCAATTTAATACTTCAATCTAAACATTTCCCCATATCTTGAATTCTATTTAGAAGAACTACCAATAAATTAGTCGTCAATCTCTTGATTTAGCATTAAGGTGGCTTCCAAATTTACATGAAAGGTGTCATTTCAATCTTTTATTACTAATCTTCTGATATGAATCTCAAATGCTCCCCTTTCTCTGCACAGATGCTGAATTATGAACATGGTTCATGGGTGTTTTAAACCAGAATGTTTCATCAAATGTACTATGGGGAAATCCCACCATCAGTATATGAAAAACTGTGCTGTTCCACTGACATTGAAGTCTTTTCTTCCCAAAACTGAGACATGACCACTTATCTCCTAGGGGAAATCCCCAACAGATAGCGGAAAATGACCCCTGTGTCTCTTGTAACATAAATTATTGATCTACGCAAGTGTACAAGAAACTACTTAGATAGTCTATGGTTCTTTCAAGTCAGGGTGTAAGAAGTCTTCCAAGTAGTCTGTCACGGTGGGGTGGAGACAGGGTGTAACCACCTAATTTTCTGTGTTAAGGGAACAAAGACAATTCGGAGCCTCCCTGTGACTCTCACAGAATTGCAAGTCCCCATAACCTTGTGCTGAGCTTCTCTGGAGAATAAGCCCTGGCTTCTGGAAGAGGGGCTATTTTAAACACCTAGGAAGAAGGTCCCTCACATGTGCAATCCCATCAGTAGTGCACTAAATGGGAACTGAAACGACCCAGCACACGTGGACTTGGTCCACACGGCCCGTCTCTCTCGTATCTGCCTGGCTATCCCCTCCAACCCGAGGGCTTCTGGGAGAATGGTCTCCCTGAGTGACAAAGAATGTAACTCATTTTATAAAAACTACTCCAGACATCAGTGTAAGGACCAAGTAGAATGACAGGATTGTGATGTCCTTTTATTTGAAAGTAGAAAGTGGAGGGTGCCTAGGCAGTGGAGGGAAAATGCTAGAAGGACAGACAGTAGTTCCTGATGAGATGTCTCCCACTTTCCTCTGCTCTTCCATGTCCAAGAGCCTTGCTTTTATTCCTTATCATGTTCTCACATGTGCTCTGTGAGTGTGGAACAGCCTGACTCTTCCACCTTATGGTGTTCCCACATGTGCTCTTGTGAGTGTGGAACAGCCTGGCTCTTCCACCTTATGGTGTTCCCACATGTGCTCTGTGTGTGAGTGTGGAACAGCCTGGCTCTTTTAAATTCCATCATGGTTTAAGACATCCTGAACTTTTCTTATTTGTTTCACATCCCTCTTTGGATTTTCTAAGCTGCCTGTCCTGCTTCGCTCAGGGACAGATGGCCAGCAAGCTCTTGTAGAATCCCCACTCTTGAAACTTTGTGTTTCTTTTCTTAGATTTCCTTATTACTATGGAATCAGAATTTTAATTTTAGTCTTCTTTAGTCATAGTTCATTTTTAAGGTCTCAGAGAAAAAGATATTTTTTACTGTTTGACAGTTTCATTCATCTACCTAACAGATTTTAGTCATGTTCACCCACCCTCCTCCCTCACTCCCACTTCTCACCCTCTTCCCACTCCAGGAGTTCCCCTCCTCCTCTCCTGTCCTCACGGCCCACTGGGCTTAATTTATTAGAGTTGTTAATGTACTTAAGGATGCATTTCATACTTTTCAACTGCCCTGATGTTGTTCATCTTTGCCCTCAAGCTTTGTTTCTCCTCACATTCCTAGGGCTCCCTCATGCCAATGGGGCTTTTATTTAATAGTCAAAATTAAATCCATACTGTTAATTCTCCTCCTGTTCGTTTATTCATCGCATCTTTGTGTTATTATTATGCCTCAGTAATGTAAAGTTATTATTTTTTAAAAAAGCTGTAATTCACAGGTAAGTTGGGCAGATCCAGAAAAACATCCTGAATGAGGAAACCCAGACTCAAAAAGGCAAATATTATATGTTTTGTCTTATATGTGGATGTTAGCTTTATGCCTTTGATATGCATGCTTTTACAATCTGTATAACCACAGAGATTAGGTCCCTAGTAAGAGGCTATGGGGGTAGGGATGTATTCCCCCAAGGAAGGGGAAATAGAACGTATAGTTATGGAGAGATGGGGGACTGGAATGGGAGTATTAAATGTGGAGGGAGATGGAAGAGAGAAGTAGCAGAAAGAGCAGGGAATGGACAACTAACACTCAGGGTCATTTGAGAGCCAAATGGAAACCTACTAGTTCCTAAAATATACACATATATAAAAGAAATCTAAACAGTCACCAAATACTGGGGGGACAATACCCCAATTAGACATCTTTCACTTCCAAATGAAACCTCCAGTGCCTGGAACTGGTTGCATCTAGTTGAGTTATTAATCAAAGGGGCCCCATGACACCTCCCAAACATCTCTGGCTATTTCCAAGGCAATTGGTTGCTCTCCATAGACTGATGGTAAGGCCCTGTTGCTGAAGAGAGCACCTACATAACTCACTGAACACAGAGAAGTTGAGTTAGTGGCTGCCTAGAGGCTTCATCCCTATTGACTAGTGTTGATGGTACTAGAATGTGTGTGCTACCAGAGGACAAAGCTAAACAGCAACCCAGCCACAAACCTGCGACCGACAATGGTGGTCCGCCTGCAGGAAACACTGGTGAAACCATGACACAAGTACTGTGAGAGGAATCAGCCACTCTCTGGTAGTATTTAAGGCAGGCAGGCAGGCAGGCAGGCAGGCAGGCAGACAGACAGACAGACAGGATTCTTGTGCGCTTTGCTTGTTTGATTGGTTGTTTTTGTTTACTTGCCTGCTTGCTTGTTTTGTTTAAAGAGAGAGAAAACAAAAGGGCATGGAGTTGGGTGGGTAGGGATGTGAGGAGAGTCTAGAAGGGGAAAGAGGAGGGGAAAAGTTTGATCATAATATATTGCATGACATTTTTTTCAATTAAAAAATAAAAAGTTGAAACTTCTAAAAAAATAGTTTGTTTATCCTTAAGACTAATAAAATCCATAACTATTGTACCGAAGCCTTTTGTTGGAAAGATGTTCTTTCCACCATTGAATTCTCTGTGTGTCCTTGTAAAAAAACAACTGACCATAGCTGCAAGGATTTGCTACTGGATACTTGATTCCCTTCCTACCCATATGCCCATCCTCGCTGTCTTGATTATACATATAAAACAATAAAGGTATATCTTCCCTGGCACCATGCACAGAAATTAACTCAAAATCAAAAAAATGACTTATATGTAAGAACCAAAATTTACTTTATAACATTTTTATTTATTTATCATATGTTCATATATGTGTGGGCCATGTATTGCCATGCATGTGTGTGGAAGTCAAAATACACTTGTGGGATTCAGTTACAACATTCTGCCATGTGGCTCATGAAAGATCAAATTCAGGTGGTTAGCCTTGGCCACGAGTTCCTTACCCACTGAGCCACCTTGCCAACCCCAAAGGACAAATTTAAATCTAAAGTGTCTCTAAAGAAAATAGAAAGGTAAACTTTATGGTTTGAGAATGAATAGCATGATTTGTTAAATATGATGGGAAACTGAAAAAAATGGAATCCATCAAAATTTAATTTTGTTCTACAGGAGACACTATCAAGACATTGAAAAGAGCCCACAAAAGGCAAAGACATGCGAGCTTCATCTTCACTTAAAAACTTGTCTCCAGGATATAGAGGTACCTCCTATGGCAACTCAATTCAAAAACAGGGAAAGTAATTGCAGTCAAAATCTTTCTAAAAGAAACATGGTAGTGACTAACGGAAACATTTAAGATGTCCAGAGTCTCTCACTATTGGGGAATACAACTCAAAGCCTCAATGACACATCACGTTATATCCACTGACACAGCAACAATCAAAAAGAAAGCAGTAACACGTGTTGACAGAAAGGTGGTGTTGCTGGAGCCCTCGTGCACGGCTGCTGGTACTAAAACACTCTAGCATTTTCTTTGAATGTCGCATACAGACTTCCTAAAAGATCTAATAATTTTGTTCCTAGGTACATACTTAAGAGAAATGAAAGCATATGTCAACTATAAAAAATACCTTATATATGTGTGTTCATAGCAGTTTTACTGACAACACCCAAAAAGTAGAAATAACTAAAACATCCATCAACTGACAAAAATGTAATTCAAAAATGTGTACCATTCAAATAATGGAATATCACTCAGCTTTAAAACTTATATAAAACACAGTATGAATGGATGAGCCATGAAAACAGTGTGTTGAGTGAAAGAAGCAAATCACGAAACAGAGGTAGGAATATATTTTATTATTTCAGGGGCATACATGTCCAGCACAGGCAAAAAAAGAAAAAAAAAGAAAAAGGAAAATATAACAGCTTAATATTTCCGGGATTGGGGTGGTAGAGTGCTCGCTGAGTACTTTGGAGGGGATGAAGATTCTAAACTTGACTGTAGCTGTGTTTTCACAACTCTAAAAATGCATTGTACACACCAAAGTGAATTTTCTCCTATGAGAACTATATCCTAATAAATCAGTTTCCTTCAGAAAGTTTCAGACATGCTGCTTGAAGCAGATCCAAACTTCTCATGGGTGTCCAGACACCTGAAGACCATCCATTTGGAAGTTATATGTCCATGTCTTTTTTTTTTTGAGACTGTCCTCAAACTTTCCTGACTCCCCTTCCCTCGCTGGGATTGCTGGCAAGCAGTACCACGACTTCACGTTACTTTTATCTTCAGTGAGAAGTGAACAAATCATCGTTGAGCATATGCTAAGGAGGTGATTCTGGAAGTTAAGAAGACAGACCAAAGTTAAAATTCATGGAACTTCAATTTAAAATGGAAAAACATCACTGACTTCCCCAGTTCATCAGTGTCCTCATTCAGTTCCACTCAACCAAATTGTTCCTCCATGCTCTCAATTTCATATCTAAATGCAGAAGCTTGCCATTTTAACTAACAATGGAATATTATTTAAGTGTAAATTGATAAAGGTTACCACTCTTCATGAGTTTTAACCATGCCAAGAAGCTTCCTGTATGATAGCTGCTTCAAATGTTAACATTTGCTTATTTGTAATTGACCCCTTAGGAAAAGCAAAACTCTTTGGTTTGTTTTAATCTCCCAAATAACAACCTGCAGGTAACAATTTTCTGGACATACTGACGCAGTGTGTCCACATTCCTGGTGAATTTGGAAATGTGGGTGTAGATGTCAGTCAAATGAATTATCTTGTAAGCATCACATGCTTCAACTCTATCATTAAAATGACATGGTTTGTCAAATGAGAAACCTGACTGCTCTGCCTTTCTATTATTTTCCTTTGGCCGCACCTACATGTTACTCTTTTATTTATTCAATCAAAACAGAAAGCAGAATTCATAAAGTGTTAGCAGATCCAGGATCCTATTTCTTCCCTGGAGGAGCATGTGGTTTGTTGGAAGAGACAGAGAACATAGTTATGAGCCTGCGAACCTCTGCACACCAGCTCCTTAACAGGGTCCCCCCTGAGTCAAAGCACATCTGGCAATGAGTCTGTGATGTGAATATGTGTTCACTGGTTCTGACAAACATGTACTCACGGTAACAAATTCAATCTTTCTTTGGTTATTTCTTTCATTGTTTTATATTGATAAAGTTTCTCCCTTTGAGAGAACAGATAGTTGTTAATATATATCTTCTAGACTTTATTTTTCACTCTTTTTAAATCTATCAAGAATTCATTTTGGATTCAGGCATAGAGTACTTCAGAGGCAGAAGGATCATGACCATGAGGCCAAACTTGGACTAGTCTGAACTTTGTAGGGAGGCCCTGACTAAAACAATAAGTGAAGTATTTATTTTGGTCTATGACATGAGGTAGGGATTTTAGGCCATATTTTTCTGAATGTCTAGCCAATGTTCCGAGAACTAAAGGGAGAATTGCCGTCTTTTCCCGTCTTTGCCATTGCTTCTGAGAGTCTACACTGATGGTATGTGGATATATGAAGGGGGCATCGCTCTCAGGAGTACATGAAATACTAATTATGCAGAATAATGGAGCACACACAGCACTCAGCACAGGAAGCCTTCTACAGAGTGACAGTGCTTAGCTCAGCCCAGTGGATATCAGCTTCTGCCCAACTAAACAGCAGTCTCTGGGTGGGGCAGTAGGAGTGAAGACAGGAGGAAGTGTCAGCCATCCTTACTTTTTTGTAGGTATAAAAAACAATTTCCCCAATCTCAATTCTGCTAACATTGGCTGAAGTGATAAAGAATAGAATCCCTCTTGTTTTAACTTGTCTTTCTTTGATTGGCTGTAAGTTAATATCATTTCATATTCTTTAGCATTAGGTTTTATGTCTTTTATGTCCTAATGTTTTTAATCCATTGACAGTTTTAATAATTGAATTATCTTGTATGGTTATTGGCTTACACATGCTTTTGAGACATACATTTTAGTTGTGGATCCTGTTTTGACAGTTCTCTGATCATTTGGTCTTCAAATTTATTGTTATTTATTTCTAAATCCAGACTTTCACTTTGTTAAGTCAAGGATCTTTAGGACTTTTCTGAGAGAACTTTTGTTTCATTATCATAACCTGTGTTGAGGTCTAATTTCAAATATTGTTAAGATTATTACAAAAATTACAATATAACCTTTATGCAGATTTACAAATTATTGATATTTTGTCTCATCTGGTTTATAATTGTCTCTCTAATACACATGTGCACACATGCATGTGTATGAGAACTATTAGTGAATTAGGTTCAGACATTGTGCCTTTACCTCTAAATATGTTGTACATCTCTTAAGAAAAAAATAAAATTCCATTATATTACCATAGCACAATTATTGAAATCTGGACAGTTAATAGAGTTCACAGTACAAGTTTTAGTTTCCTCAGTTGTCCCCAAATGCTGTTTAAATCCCTTTCTTGATCCATTATCTAATCCAGGATTTTAGGTTACATTTTTATAGCCATTTCTCTTTTGTCTTTTGGTCTAGTAAAATTCCCTGCCTCTCTTGACTCAAGACTTTTAGCAGTGTACAGCCAACTATTATGTAAAACAGCCCTGAGCTGGATTTTTTTTAATTTCTGCATGATTAGACCCAGGTTATGTATTTTGGACAAAAGTGGCATATATGTAACTCTGTACCCTTACAAAGCACTGACCTGTGCTTTGTCACCCATTGCCTCTGTGACTAGTCTCGTGCCTTTGGTCATCTCACTGGTGATGTCCACTCTAAGTACTTATTGTCCCTTTTATTGTATAAATCATAAAGAAACACTCAAATATATATTCTTAGAACATTCTTGAAATTTAGTCCCCTTTAATGATTCTCATTTAGATTATAACAATAACAGTTGCAACATTGTTACTTTTTAGTACGCTATTCTGTTTATATTTATTAATTGGTGATCTTGGATGTCATTCTTAAAATTAACTTTGAAACTTATCCATAATGGTTTAAGAAAAGTTGCTTCATTTCTCTGAGACATGGACTTTGCTCCGGGAAGATCTGAATGTGTCCCTTATGAAACCAATTTGTTGGTCACCATGTGCTGTGAATGGGTTGGGCAACTTTGATTTCCAAATACCTTAGGTCCCAGGCACACACCTTCCTCACTACCTAGTCATTATGCCAGAAGCAATAAAGACAAAAGTACTGTTGCAAACTTACCAAGACCATAAAAGCAACTTGTAAGGCAGGTCAGGATGACTAAGGAGCAGACACACCATAACAGAATGCAAATGGGTACCAGTCCCTGTGAGCTCTGGTTGGTGGGTTTCTCCTAGACCCTGGCTCTTTCTGCCATCAGAAAGAAAAGAAGAAACCTTTTGTGAATTTCTGGTTCTTCCCATATTCCGCTACATTGACTCTTCAGGACCAAAGTGTCGAGTCAAAATCAGCAGAGCCTAACTCCTCTGTGCAAGCCAATATCACACTTGTTTGTGAAAAGTTCATAGGCAAGTGTGTGCATGTGTTAGGAAATAGCTTGGAAAACTATATGAGAAGACCATACTATGATGAACTCATGTTCCTCTAACTTTAATATAATAAGTCTAAACAGCTTTCCACCTGTGAGTCTTCAAGTAAAAATAAGTATTGATTTAATAGCTGTTATTGATGACACAATTGGGCCCCATTGCTTGATTTTGTTCTTATTTAAATGGTGAGCCTACTGGTGAAGAGATGTTGTTTAAGAAGTGTTGAAGTGTTCTCTGCTGGGGATGTGGGTCGAATGAGCTAGAGCCAAAGATGTGCTTCCAGGATTTCAATACCAAGGTCCCTGTGCATTCCAAAGCCACCTCACATCGTAGATCTTAAATGTAGACCTGTGCGCTCCGATGCCACCTCACTTTGCTCACTTTTCTCTGGAGTCTAAAGGCATCATGGGAGAGGTCATTCAATACTCTATCGAAATTTAGAGCACAGCCACCTAATTCCATGGGCCATAAATTTTAGTGCTAAAAAAGTAGCAAAGAGAAGAGAGAAAACCCATCCCCTATTCCAGACATGTGTGTCTCCCCCCTTCCTGCCCAGGTTTCTGTAGCTCCATCTTTGTATGTCTTTTAACTGGGGCTTGGCAATACAAGAGCTGGGAAGGTTTGCTATGAGAAAAGAAAGAGCTTGCAAACACACCACAATGGATAGGGTTATGCAAACTAACTGATCTAGACCAGCAATGACAAAGGTTGGAGCCTGATCACCATGTCTGGATTAATATGCTTTCAAAGGACTTACTAGCCTTCTGTCTCATTATCTGCAGCATTAAGGATTCAGATAAAGGGAATTGTGATTCCTCCCAGCTGTGACATGCCACTCCTGACTGGGGGGAGTGGAAGGAATGCTGTATTTGTTCACACAAAAAATAAAGGGATGGACAATGGCTGGATTAACCAGAGATTATATGAAGATGACAAGGTAAATGACATTCTCAAATGCTGTCTTTATATTCAGTCTTATACACTCCCCCCACACAGATTAGAATTTAACTTTTGATTCATAAACAGGGACTGAGTGCTTACTATATGTCTAAGACTTATGTAACCAGAAGAATCCTGTCACACCCAAGATCAGTTTTTTCAAGCTTAAGAAGGTTTAGGACACCTGAAAGTGTACCGTACGCACACTCCTGCCCATGCCACTGTCTTCTTTTCCCCTGTTTTCTATTGTTCTTTCATTTCAGGCATTATTCAGATAACAAATTTGCATGAATTCTTTGCAGATTCACCCCTAAAGGCAGCAGCTCTTCAGCAAACTTTCCAGCTGAATTTCAAGAAGCATTTGCATCTACCGTGGAGACAATCTCTTTCATCTTTACCAGCCCTTCCCCTAATGATGAGTACAGGATGGATGAAAGACACAAGTGTTGAGCCGGAGAAAAGTTACTGAGTTTATGCCTCTACATGCAACACATGTGCCACTCCTATGGACACCCAGCCTGGAATATCATCTGACAACAATCACATTCTCTCCAGCCTGCCAAAGCCCCAATATTCAGGTTTGATGAGAACTTGGTCTTTCACTATTGCCATGAAAGTAGGAAATACCAAATAGCTGATCCAATAAGCTACCAGTAAATAAGAAATTCCTATAGTGTTTGTGACCTCTGAAATCCCATGACCACCATGTGCAATCAGTGGCATATGGCTGTATGAAAATATTCAGTATTTTCAGTAATGTGCAAGAGGATAGCAGGATCTTGGCAAACTTGTAAGTAGAAAAATAGAGGTGAGCAGCCCTGAGCCTTTTTAGTTAAAATACACAAGACTATCCTGTATCTGTGTGGGGTTCCAGCACTAATAGCTGTCTTTAGCCTTTCACAATAGGACATGAGAAACAGGCAGAAGTATAGGCTTCAGTCCTAAGGGCCTTGAGCACGGTTGATAGATATGTGTTGATTATAGTGTTACTGCTGCAAGATCTCAGGAATAACCTTTAAACCAATAGGAAGTATTATTAGTGCACAGTTGCTGCTTGGTACAGAGCAGCAGTCAACACTTTATCATAATGACAGGAGATGTGTCAAGCTGTCCTCCCTCAGTGCTCTGAGTACCACAATTTGGGCAAAATTTTACACACTATAACCATATAACAACCTTTCCTCTGCAATGAAATCCTAATAGATATGGTTGCTTCATTTAAATAATCTCTTGAATCCTTGGTGTTTGCTTCAAGTTTTATAGTATATATCACTTAATGTTGATCAGAAGACAGGGAGTATTATTCCAATTCTGCAGATTAGGAAGTAGACACTAAAGATGTAGAGTAATTTGCCCAGAATTACTGAATTTGTGAATGCATGATTCAAACCTCCAGCTTTCTTGAAGTCTGTGCTGCCTCAAGAACTGTGTCTGCCTGATATTTACATTTAACAAAATTCTTGCATTTCATCATGAAGCCCATGCTGTGGTCCACACCTTTACAAGTGAAAGTTACAGACTTCCCCTACGTCTCTGACATCTTCTCCTTCCTTGTGTCCACACCTTTACAAGTGAAAGTTACAGACTTCCCCTACGTCTCTGACATCTTCTCCTTCCTTGTGTAATCAGTATAGACTCCTAGCCCATAAGTTGGCTAGAATTTAAGAAAATCTTCATCAACTCAAGCCAAAAACCCCAGGAACAGTACAGAGGGGAAATTTAAAAACCCAACAGTCTAAAAGCCCCTTTAGTCAGGAAGATTAAAGAAACTCTTCACAGTAGAGTATCTGGGATTTGGCAAAATACAATGGCACCCTTGAAATTCATATTTGAACAAACAGTTATACAAGGTACTGGCCAAGGTGTTATAAAGGGAAGTTTAGGTCCAGAGTGTTTGGGAAATCTTAGGGTTTTAAAGACTTGGTCCTCCTTGCCATGTACAGTATGCCTAACTATAAATTCTCCTTGTCAGTGAAAAAGCTAATGTACATGAACATGTCTATGATTTAGTCTCTGATCTGTAACTACTTTTTGAACAGGAATCTGACTTAGCAAACTGTATATATCTGCCTCTGTGACCCTTTCCCAGATAGTTGAAGTCATTTCCAGCCCATGCCTCCCATTTAAAATTCACAGTTCTAATTATTGCCTTTTGTAACATACTTCACTTAATGAAATGCTTTCCTTATGGGAAGACCAGAATCTGTGAGCGCCTGTGTTAATATAATCTGAGCATTTGACAAATGCTAACTGACTGTGTTGTGTGATAAGATCTGATATCAATCATTAAAGGTCAGTCTTTAAAAAGAAGAAACATTCCAGAGGCAGCAGTAATAGAAACATGGGCATTTTGCCCACATTACTTAGGCAGATGGCTGAAAGCAGAGCAGAGAAGCATCGTTCCTCATAGGATGAGAAATGCAAGTCAATATTTTAAAGAGCTTCCTCTACTTCAAAATCTGAGACTTGGAAGTTTAGAAAAGAAGGGTAAGCCCAGATCTGGTCATCCTGTGACACCCCTTAAAAATAGCAGTAAAGCCAGGAGGTAGTGGCGTACGCCTTTAACCCCAATACTTGGGGGAGGGAGGCAGAAGCAGGCAGATCTCTGTGATTTCCAGGCCAGCCTGGTGCACAAGAGCAAGCTCCAGGAAACCCTGTCTCGAAGAAAAAAAAGCAGTAAAACCAAACATGGCAGTGTATGCCCATAACCTCAACATTTGGAAGGCAGAAGGAGAAAAATCAGAGTAGTAAGGCCATACTCAGCTAAGTAGCAAGTTTAAGCTAGTTTGGAATACATAAAAATTTTGTCACAAAGAGAGAGAGAAGAGGAGGGAAGTAGGGGAGAATGCCTGTGAATGCGCAGAGTAATGCAGATGATAGCAACAGGGAGCAAAGCGTGCAGAACACTGGCCTGCGATGGGGGAACCTTCCAAGCTGAAGACTTCAATGGGTTATGAAGACACCTGAGGCTCTGCTTCAGTGTATGCGACACCGACCCCTGCACAGCAGCTGAGCTGTGAT
>LOJH01054322.1:0-10683 GCA_001685095.1 Ellobius talpinus
TTCCTTGGGCAGCGGAGGAGAGGGAGCCTCAACTGGCCCCATCCTATAGCAACAAGATATATATGAATATCTTGCATATCACCATAAAGACCAGCTTTATCTAGTATTTTATAAGAGCCATTTACCCTAAAGACTTCAAAGTAAGGGGTAGTGGCTGTAAACAAAGCCAACATGCCTCAGTGGCTTCAGGATAGATAAGGTTTAAAACTAAAGGCCATTTTAATGGTCTCCATCAAAAATTTAATCCCCCTACATCTCTAGGTAGCTTGGTGGATGATACCTTAAGGGTAGATGATGGAGGGGGTTGAGGTATGTAAAGTTGAGGTATGTACAGGCATGTTCCCCATGGCCATTAGCTTGGAAACAGGCCCCAGCATTTGAGGTGGGTTCTCAGGAAGTATTTTTGTTCAAAGCATCAGTATAAGGCCATGATCATATCCCTTTTGGCATAGCCTTAATCCCCACATCTTCATAGATAACAAGGATAGGTCCCTTTCCTTCCCCTGATCTGTAAACCTTAATATCAGAGGGTTACATCTAAATTGAGTGCATCTTCCTTATAGGGGCTTCTGGAATAGTGGTACCTGAGAGACCTTGGAGATCTTTATACCTCCATGCTGTTTTATCCAATGTCCAGTCCCAATCTGCTCACATCCCCAGGAAGAACCATAATAATCAGGAGTGCCCTCCTCCCCTCACAGTTTCTAACAGCGGGGGCAGTCCGGTTGCTTCCTGGGCATATATAAAAAGGTGTCTACAGGAGGGAGTCTCCTAAGGAAATGGGAATACCCAGGCTCATTAGGGTAAGATGCCTGGGGTAAGGTGCACCCCCAAGAGTCTCCACATTCCGGTCTCCCTTTGATCCCCAGTTTCCCACTTCCCAGCTCCTATGTGCCAAGTAACAGAGTCAAACATCAGATCAAGCCACCACATCCAGGTATCATCATCTGAGAAGTCTAGTTAAGGATCCCTCCAGTGCCAGCACTTGAAAAAAATCTATGTCACCTTCTGTGGTTGGTGGGGGCTTTCTGTCTGGGCCTTGGTTCCTGTGAGAAGAATTAACATGATTACCGCCAGAAGGTACCTCCTTCCAATGAAAGACAGCCATGTCCTTCCTCTGGTTGGAGTGGTGACTATCTAGATTTTGCTCTCTCATCTCTTCTCATTAGCTTTAAGACTATCCTTCAAACTCGAGTCAGGCTTTTCTGTGTCCTACAGGCCTTGAGGTACAGGCCCAGAGATAATCTTGGCCCAACTTACAGGTTCTCATCATCTGTGGAAACAAAAGAAGAACCTTTTTTCTAAAGTAACATATTCTTAAACCCAAATTTTGAAGTCAAGACACCTTTAAAATATGTATGTTGGTTCAGCTTAGCAGCCCATAAAATGAAATATCTCTCTGTAATTAGCTCATTCAAAGTAAAAAACAAAAAATAAAAGAAAACACAATAATATAAATAATCCAGACTTTCTGTGTATATTCCATCTTTATGTGGTTTATTTTTCTTTTTACCTTTAATCTATGACTGTCTGTACTGTGCCTTTTTCAAGACTTTGTTTTATTTTTTAACTATTTATTTCCATTTATAACTGTCTATACTCTTTTTCTTCTCTCTCTCAAGGCTACACACATTTTTTAAACATACTGTGACCCATTTAGAGTTTTTTTCTGTCTGAGTCTGTCTTTATTGCATATCTGTAATTATTTCATGACCAAGAATGCCCTTTTTTTAAAAAAATGCTAAGCCAGTGTGGCTAGGACTAAGGCTGCTTTGCCTTTTGGCTATGCCCAGTCCAACATGGTGAAGGCATGTTCACCACCTCTGCTAGCGGTACACACCACCCCAGTTCCAAGTATGTACCCGATCTATGTTGTGCCTTTAAGCAGTTTGTAACACACAGCTCACAAACCCCATTTAAATCCTCTGTCTCCTGAAAGAGCCAGAGCTGTTCGTGCAAGTAGCACGAACCAGGAAGCCTTCTTAAAGGAGCTGCACAGTTTTTGTTGCCAACGCTGAGTCATGAAGACCTCTCAAACTCTCCACCAGCAGAGTCCATCTGTAACAAACAAACAAACAAACAAACAAACAAACAAAAATGCCTGCTACCACAAAGCCATGCTTAACTCTGTTCTTTTGTGTCTATAATTCCTTTCCAAGATCTCTCGGGTTTAATGTGGATTTAGCTGGCACACATTGGCACATCAATCTGTTGGTAGAGGTTTCTGTCCTACCTGGTCCTGAAATAAACACACAAAATCTATATTATCTGCAATACTGTTTGGCCAATCACTTAAGCTTATTTTAAAGTAACTCTTATATCCTAAACTAACTCATCTCCATTAATCTGTGTATTACCATGTGGCTGTGGCTTACCAGGGAAAGTTTGTCTGGCAGCTGCCTCTAGTGGGGTTACATGGCTTCTCTCTACTCTGCCTACTCTCTGCATGTATCTCTTTCAGCCTGACTTTACTCTATTAAGCCATTGGCTGAAAGAAGCTTCTTTATTAACCAATAGCAATCAAACATGTTCACAGCATACATCACCTCCCACATCAAGGTAAAGTCATTGTACACCCTCTATCTTCTTTGGAGACTTTAGAGTTCCTGAAAGGATAGGGCATTTCTTTCCATAATGGGAAGCATTTTTGATTAATCCTTTTAAATGCTGTATTCAGCAGCTATCTGAAGAGCTTGAGGACCATGTATCCATTAAGCATACCCAATTATAGGCTTAACTTTGAGAAGACATACAGGAGGCTAAACAAAGTTTGTCATTAGATGAATTACATAACACTTTAAATTAGAGGCTTCTATTAGGTTATGAATTTACAGATTTATCCAATATTAAATTTAGCCTTAAAATTTGAGTAGATTAGTTAATTGAAGATCCTTTAGTATCAAAATAAAAGATTAAACCATAAATGCAGTAAACTTTAAACCAAAAACTAGAGTCCACAGGGGGACTGAGAACTTTTAAGATCCTTTTTATAGTTCACCATTACAGAATATCACATTTTCTTATATGACTCAGTTTAGTGAAATAGCTAAAATATAAATCAGTTACCATTAACTTGAATTGATTTAAGAAATTTATAAACTTTATTATTAAATGTGTGATGTTCCTTCAACTTTTTAGAATGGCGATGAATACAGTTGACAAAGACATAAGTAGTTACATACAACTTAAGTCAGGTTTTTAAAATTTGAATAGACTTTTACAACCTTAGGAATTTATAAATCTTGATTATTTTAAACCATAAAATTCCATCCTAACTCAAGATATTTTGGAGACCTGTTGTTTCCTTAGGCTAAAACGGAGATACAATGGTAATCAGAGGGATCAGTAGGACGAAGACGTTTTCTACTTGCTGCTTTATTCAACATGCTTATCTTAACCAAGATGATGATGAAGTTACATGTACTCTTTAACATTTGTAAAAATGGCTTCCAGTCATGTGGTTGCTTTAGTCCTTATGAGATATCAGCCAAGATGGAGGCAAGTCACATGATTGCTATTTAAAACATTATTTCCTAATAGATCTACTTTTAAAATGAGAGTTGAATCCACACACACACACACAAGCACACATCATAAACAAGAGTTGACTCACATATATTGTGCTATAGCAAAATATGATTACCTTTGTATAGATTTTTTTAACTATTAACTTTTTGTTGCAAGTTTTAAGCTAACTTTGTTAAGATTTCATAACCATGTCCAATGAACTTACTAATTCTAATATAGAGTTTACAGAATTATCTCAAGATATTTTTGGAAAGAAGAGTACAGAGAAATTGTGGAGATAAAAGATTTTAGGAGTAGAAAGTAGAGGAAGTATAGAGAAGAACAAGTTTAGACACAAGAGATTTGGGGATCATTTGTTTGCTGTGGCAAAAGTTGTTACCATATGAGGGAATGTGCAAATTGAGCATGCCAATCTTTGGCTGTCAATCTATACTGAAGCCAAGCTGTTTCTAGTCCAAGGAGGAGAGGGGGTCACAAAAGGAAATTCTGCCAGGAGGGACTTTCTGTAAACTCCAAGAGGGAGGTGAGAGAGCATTAAGTGTCCCATATGGACTCATACTTAGAGAAACTACAGGACTACAGACAGGAGCTGAGAGATAGTAAAGAGGATACAAGAGAAAGTATCACGGGAAAGGGAGACAGTAAGTGTTTTCAACAGGGACACCCAGAGATGTGTAGCAGGTCAGAGTGAAGAGATGTAAGACAAGAACCCAGGTGGATGCCTTAGAGGAATGTAGAAGGAAGGCTCTAGGAGGTGGAGAGACACTTGTGGCATAGACAAGGAGAGGAATCGTTAGAGAACATGGAGGGGAGAACTAGCCGAGAAGGAAGATTCTGGAATGTAGGATCAAATTTGACGGATGGCAGGAGCCAGAAAAAGAAATGGTTCATACACCTTAGAAGAGTCCAACCAGCAGCTTGGTTCAGAAAGGTTGAGTTCCTTGGAACGAAATTCACATATGGCAATCCTGTGGTTTCAGCACCAGATACATGAAAAATAAAAATGAAAAGGAAGAACATGACTGCTCCTATGTATGGTGGAGGAGAAGGTTTATTTTAGTTATGAGGAAGCGCATGGCCAGAGGCAGGGAGATCTGGGAGAGTCCAGAGTGAACATAACCCTGAGCCTGGCCATGTGAGAACAGGAAGAAGGGGAGAGGTCAGAGAAAAGAATTACCTGAGTAACCAAAATGGCTATATTCTATAGGCAGTGGAGGAAACAGGAAGAGCATAGAGAAGACTTGGAGTGGAGGTAAGAAAATTCTTGGACATAGGGAATCTTTCCATTTTCATGATCACTTTCAGTAGTTATAAAGATCCCAAATAATATTAAGATCTAGGGTGCTGTTAGGAGGTCATTTGGGATGGTTATCTAAGTGATTTTGAGGCTATATTTGACTTGATAGGAGCATCAGCTTAGAAACCCTTAGGTCAGGCGCTAGGTTGGAGGGGTTGGAGGTTCTCTAAGAGGCATCCCAAGGGGAAGCCAGAAGGTATGTATGATACCATTCCCAGGAATGTGGAGGAAAAGAGGTAAAAGGGGTCACAGCAACCTGTAGTAGAAGGTGTCCCCAGTACTCAGGGAAGATGAATCAGGTCCAAGCCACTCAGTGAGCTGTCCCCACACTCAACAGTGGTCAAGGCCAATAGCCCAATGGGGAGACTTGGCACCTGTTACCAGGATTTTCAAGTGAAGCCAAAATGTGAAAAAATGAGCTTAGAAATGATGTCTGACCCAAGGAAAGGGGTCAGCAACAGCACTGATGAGGGGGCCAATCATGGCCTGATGACCAGTGTATTTTACAGTCATCAAATGTCTGTTTGTGGGATATAAATCTCTGTGAAGTACAGTATTCAGGTCATAGACTATCTCTCCTGATCAATATGGTTTTTGGTGCTGCTTAGTTGTAGCTAAGAATATTTAAGAATTATTAGTCGTAGGTAAGACTATTTAAACTGCACTAGAGGAAAAGGTTAGGTAAAGTTATTTGGTCACAGCTATAGATATGAATTAAAAATATTGATTTGCATCGATTCATTTTAAGTTACTTCATCCTTATATCCCAGGCCCTACAATGTGGATAAACAAGATTTAGTCCAGTGTCTTTTAACAGTTTATATTGATTTTTAGTATGTCAGATTCATAACCTTCAAAGTGAACCAATGTTATGCTTGGCCAATTCACTACTAATTGGATGGGTGAAAAATCGTGGTCTTTTTTATCAAGGAAATAAATTCACTGGGACAAGAACACTAAGGAATAAGTGAAGAAAGGAAGCTGGACCCAGAGAACAGTGTCACTAATTATGCTGCCACAAACAGATGCTCACATCAGTCATCACTGGAGACCTCACCTCATGCTTACCTGCCAGCCAACGGGTACCTCCCTTTCAGGTCTCTTAAGAAGCTAAGAGAAATTTCTTGTGCTTGGGTGCAGCATGCTCTCACAAGACTTCTAGGTCATCCATAGAGACATGGCAGAACAGTATCCAGCACAAAAAACGAATGACTATGTTCACTGGATAGAGAAAGAGAAAGCAAAAGGAAAATGGAAGTTTCAATTGTTCTCACAAATAAAACAAGCTACTCTTTGGGAGATTTTAAAATTATCTTTAAGTCCATGAGGAAATAGCAGCTTCATGAACTGTGTAAATCTGTGAGGACTGTACCAGTCATAGTAGCAACATTAATGTGCAAACACTGAAAGACCATTGGGAATCCAGAGAAAGTCCAAAAGTACACTCTCCACCTAATTTAATTCCCTTCCATAATTGAGTGTTGGAGTTAGTAAATACATAGTTAGAATCAGCCTGATTATTTAAAGAGGACTGAGTATAACAGAGATGCAAAACAAGTCACCTTTGTTAAATTTCTAGGCCACAATAATGTCTCTGAAATGTAAAGGACAGGAAAAGGAGAAGATTTAGCTTAACGTGTATGTGCCACAGGATTACTTGCCAGTGCCCACAGAAGAAATGCATGTAGTATATTGATACATTGACATAGCTACTTGAGTTGTTCAAGCATTCTGCCTTCCTCTTTAGCCTGTTTATTATTTTATTTTAATCTTATGGATTTTTTTTGAGACAGGGTCTAATCATACTGTATAGGCAGGCTGGCCTTTCACTTACAGTCATCTTGTCTCAAAACCTGAGTACTGACATTTCAGGCCTCCGCCACCATGAGTACCTTGCCTGTACATTCTATTATTTGCATGAGTCAATGACCAGACCCTTGAATATGAACTAGGGACTCCTAGCAAGTCTGTATTCACTGCTGTTGGGACATCTGTCATCCCTTCCACTCTAATATTTCCTTAATTCCCCAAGCACAAATAAATACACTTATTTAATTAAAATTCATTCATTTTATATTTTATTTTTAAATATTATTTTCTTAATTTTATTTATGTGCATATATCCATGAGTGTATGTAGGTAAACCATATCTGCATGGTAGCATGTGGAATTCAGACAACGCATGGAATTATCTAGAACTGGAGTTATGACAGTTGTGAGTCACCATGCTGGTAAGTGCTCTAGCCACTAAGATTACTTTCCAGGTCCTAAATCCCATAGTTTAATAAAACTTCATCATGGAAAAAAAGGCAAATGAGATTTGGAAGAGCCTGAAGAAAAGGGGGTGAACTTATCAAAGTTAATTTTAGTACTTTATTTCCTGAGGGTTTCAGGGAGGGGCATGCCATGGCTTGTGTGTGGAGATTAGAGGAGAACTAGTGGGAGTCAGTTCTTGCCCTTGCACCATCCAGGTCTCAAGAAATTAGCTCAATTCCATAGTATTTTCCCTGTTGATCCATTTCACTGGCCCCACAAAGCTAAATTTAAATGCTCCTCTTTACGTCTATTTTCTGTGCTGCTGTTTGCCTCTCTGGCCTTTCCTTCCTTCTGGCTGAGTCATTGTAAAAGCTCTATATTTCCTAAATGTTCTAGCAATACTCTCCCAGATATATTTTCAGGAAGTTTTGGTAAATACAACTTCCACTGCCTCTCTGCAACTCAAAACAGTCACTGCTACCAATCTCTATGCAAATATACACAGAGCCTTTATAGTTCATAGCCAACTTAATCTTCTTTCAAATAATTTATTGTATATGTATACCTATCTAAAGGTTCAGTTTGAAGAAAAACCTGAAACACTTAGAACTCTGCTTTCAAAATGTGCTAGTACCTTTGATTTCCAATAAATCTATAAGTGTCTATGCATTAATAGGCAGTTTTTATAAGTATGTTTAGTTTTTAGAAGTAAACTAAGGCACATACCTTAACTGCAATCTATGAGTAATTTTTAGCCCTGGTATTTCAACCTCTTGAGGACCATGGGTTAAGCAGAAGGAATCTGAGTATCCACTATCTTCAGCATAAATATGTATCTTACAAATATTTCAAGTCATTTAATGAATGAGGAAATATTGAGTTAAAAGCAGAAAATACATAATATATGTGGCAATGTAGGTCCCTTTTCCTTAAGCAAATTGCCCAAACTCATCATTGAAGCAGAATATGGTAGTGTATACCTGTGATTCCAAAAGTCAGCGACTCGAGGTTGAAAGACTGAAAGTTTGAGTCCAGACTGGGTAACACAGTAATACCTTGTCTCAGAAAACAACTTTATCACTAAAAGATAATGTATTTTCACCTGGAACCCATAATATCACACATAGTATACATGTTCTTTATTACTGAGCAAAACCCCTAACTTTCCATACCAACTTTTATCGAATCCTTTCCTACTCTGACCGACATTACCCCTTTTGTCTCCACATCACAGACTATTCATGATTGCAATAGAATATCAGGCTTTTAGTTTCCCTGAGTTGTTCTAATATTAGGTTGCCTATTCTTGTGTGATTAAATACAAAAAGGTCATGAGAAATATTGCAAACCTGAAAGCATTTATTTAACTGACTACTATCTTTGCTGTAGAAAAGCTGTATAAAAGGCTCAACACAGGAGACCCTGGAGGACACTATTTACTAATTATGAGCTTCACTACATTCTTATAACAGCTATGTGACCACATAATGAACAACAGAAAGTTTCCAGAACATTAGTTTCCTACAAATACCTGGTGGTTTATGTTTATGTGAGTAAACAAATATCTGTATGCACTGAAGACAGTTATGAAAGAAGTTAGCACCACAATAATTTTCCATAGTTCAACAAGTAAACAAATATCTCTTATAAGGTTTTATTGCAAATTTATAGACAAAGCATTCTAATACAACCAGTTTTCCTTTCATTCCTATGATAGAAATATTAAACAAAACTTAGGGAATAGGAATTGCATTTTCACAACTCAAGACATAAACCCTATACTCTCATTCCCTATCCAACATCCAACTTGGTGTCTTTCTTTTTCCTCCACTTCTTTGTTAAACTGATTAAGTCCAATTCGTAGCCTTCCATGTTACTATAGTTGACCTACCAGAGGTAGACCCTTCAAGAAAACTGATTCTCACTCTCCTAGAAGCTGTAACTTGCTAATAGATCCTAAGGAATGAAACTTTCTCCTTCTTTCTGCCTCCTTGCTGGGATTTTGTCCAGCTTGAATTTTCTTGGGTCTTAAGATGCTAGGACAAGAGTTCTGAGTTCATATGTGCAACTGCCCTGCTAAGTCTGGAATTAATCAGTCTCTATTGGTCATTCACCTTATTTGGTACTCACAGTCCTTTAATCTCTTTTCCTCAATAATCCCCAAGTTTTGGGAGAAAGGGGTGAGACATTTAGAGATGAGCATACAGCATCCTCTTGCTTTCTCCAACTTCACCAGTTTTCAGTCTGAGTTAATTAATATCTGCTGAAGAAAGAAGCTTCTCTGATGAGAAGATGAAAAATGCTTTGCACTGTGGTAAAACAATAATTTGTTAGGAGTTGACTTGATTAAACACTATGCTCATTTAGCACAATAATATTAGCAGATTCTGCCCTAGGACTCATGAACTCACTAGAGTATGGACAAACTCCCAGTAATCAGCCTCTTAAAAAGAGGGACTGAGTCCTTCTGAACCCACACCCCTGCCTGAAGCCCTCAATTGTGAAGATTCAGCATCCCTTTCATAATTTTTAAGAGTTCTCATCAATGGGTTCCTGTCTAGGCTATTACTATGGGGAGTAGGGGTGGTGCAATAGGCAAAGAGGTGGCCTGTGCAGTCACCTGAGGCCATGTTGATGTCTGTGGTCTGCACTTCCATCTGAAACTATTTTGATGACTGTGACCTGGGCTACCACCAGAGATCATATTGGTCATTGTTAGGTTTTATTACTCTTAACTCTTTGGGGGTCTGCCAGCCAGCTCCCAAATAAATGCAGAGACTTATTCTTACTTGTTAGTGCCCAGCCTTAGATTGGCTTATTTCTAGCCATTTCTTCTTAATTTAAATTATTCTGTCTTCCCTTTGCCTCTGGGCTTTTACATTATCTATTCTACATACTTTTCTTTACTTCTTACTCAATAGCTGGCTAGGTGGCTGGGTGACTGGCCCCTGCTCCTCTCTCCTTCACCATTTCTCACCCCTCCCACTTCCTCTCACCTCCTATTCATTCTTTCTGCATGCCAGACCTGCATGATTCTCTTCCCTGTCTAGTTATTGAATGTTTAGCTCTTTATTAGACTAATTAGGTGCTTTAGACAATCAAAATAACACAGCTTCACAGAGTTAAACAAATGTAACATAAGAATACAAAACATCTTTGCACCATTAAACAAATATTCTACAACATAAAATAATAACATATCATTAACTAATATTTCACAACAATTGGTATCAGTGGCCTATGTTGCCCTGTAGGCCATGTTGATGCTCTTGGCCTGTGCTAAGGGATATGCTATCCATGGCCCAAACTTTGGTAAAGGGTCATTGGTATAGGAGGTCCTTCTGTTTATGTGTTGCTTTCATTGGTTTATCAATAAAGAAACTGCTTGGCCTGATAGGGCAGAACTTAGGTTGGCAGAGAAGATAGAACTGAATTCTGGGTGGAAGAAAGCAGAGGGAGAGAACCGCCATGGAGCTACCATAATCAGACATGCTGAATCTTTCCTGGTAAGCCATGACCTCATAGTGATACACAGATTAAGAGAAATTGGTTAAATCAAGATGTGAGAGTTAGCCAATAAGAGGATAGAGATAATGGGCCAG
>LOJH01054330.1:0-10353 GCA_001685095.1 Ellobius talpinus
GTGTATGCAGCTTCAGAGAAAGTCTCGGCTAGCTCACATGTACATCTAAATTAGTATAATTCTGCAGTATCAGTCCTACGCCTGTAGTTGATTTAAGTTGATAATCCTTAATTGTTTTAAATTGATAATCCTTCAGATTAAGCATGATTTTTTTATTTGGCCATAGCTTATAAGTCTGACAATTCTTTTTTAGCTTACTTCAGATCAAGTATTTAACAATAAAATAAAATAGATTGTATTTGGAATATCAACTGAGAAGGTGCAGAAAATGTACATAGATCATATATGGTCCCCCAAAAGCACAATTTGCAAGACACACCAGAAGATATGCCTCTTAAATAAAAATGCAAAGGTAAGCTCCAAAGTAAAATATGTGCACTCATGCTAGATTAAAGAAGAAATAAAAATTATAGCCCAAAGCTTTTAAAATATGAACACAAGCAGAAGAAATATATAAAAAGTCCTAAAAGCAAATAACAGACCTGGAGGGGATCTCAGCACTGAAACTTCTTGTTTTTAGAAAATTAATAATTAAAAAATATCCAAGTCAATAAGCTTGAAAGCTCAATAGAGAAAAAAGTCAGTGGAGTGAATCAATAACTGCAATGAAAATTATGGCATTATTTAAGAAACATAAAACAAGAACTAGTTATTTATTTAATGAGCTAGGAGAAGATCAATAAAATAACCCTAACGAAGACAGCAGAAATGAGTTAGGAAAAATAAAAGCAAAAAAAAATCTGGCAATAAAAATAAGTGAAACTCAGCAAGGCTAAATGGGAAAGAAGAATAAACATTCTAAGAAGAAATATACAACTAAATATAGAAATAAGATTAAACACACCAAAGAATAGCAAGAAAGCCCTTTTATGAACAAAGTGATGAAATGGTACAGAGGCAACAACTTAAGAAAATATAAATTAACAAAACTATCCCAAGAGGAACACAAAGCCAGGATACACTAGCACAGCTACACAACGGAAAAACAAGGAAAAGCTATCAGAAAAATCTACCTAACCAAAAGGGAAAAAACAAAGGTGGTTTAAGGAGGAATACTAATTTGAAATTATACTGTATTCTACAATGTTACAATATAGATAAACCATAGGCAGCTATTGTATTCATTTTACATAGCTATTATATGCCTGGTAAGTAATCTGATAATGATTTTACTCAAAATTATACTTATGGCAAACTGAAATACAATATCTAAGGCTTAAAAAGCTATCATCCACATATGAGAGAATCATGCAATGCTTTTTGACAGGTTTTTTTTCTGGTTCTGGGATACTCGCTCAGGATGACTGCTTCTGGTTCCATCCGTTTGCCTACAAGTTTCATAATTTTATTTTTTCTTAACAGCTGAACACTCTATTATGTAAATGTACCTTGCTTTTGTTATTCATTCATCATTTGATGGACATTCAGGTTTGTTTCTAATTTCTAGCTATTATAAATAGAGCAACAATGAACATGGATGAGCAAGTGATTCATAATGATTTTACCAGTCTGCATTCCCAGCAGCAATAAATGCATTTTCCCCTTTCCTCATACCCTCACCAGGATCTGTTGTCATTTTTCTTATTTTGTTTTGTTTTACTTGTGTGTTTGTTTATTTATCTTGGGCATTCTAGCTGGGATAAGAATACCCACTGAAGTTATGTCATTGATAGGAGCTGTTGGGGGAGAAATGAATCTTTCAAAGGAGATGAAATAGCATTTAGTGCAACAAAGGAAGAAGGAGGAGAAATAGGACAGGAAGGATTAAGTAGAGAGGGCAGGATATAGGAGGGAATATGGAGGAAACATGGGAAAGATACCTAACATTAAAGGACTTTTGAAAATGACATACAGAAACCTACTTCAGTAGAAGCTGCCTGAAATGTATACATATATACAAAGAGTTTAAATGAAGTTACTCTATTATGGAGGAGAGGCAGTCTAACTACACTACCAAATAAAATGCCCAGTGCCAGGAATGTTGACCAGTAGGATTCCAAAGACTCTTGCCCCCCCCAGACATTACCTGTTTCACCAATGAAACGGGTAACTTCCAGAACTTGATAAGAAGACCTGTTACTGAAGACACCACATAATTTAGTCATAGACTATGGAGAAATCCTGCTGGTACTCAATCAGATACTTCTTCCCTACTAACATCCATGATCCTGGAAAGTACAATGCACGCTGTAGAAGGGAGAAGGTAATCAAGGATTTGGAACCCATACCTGATACAGTGAATGAGGTCAGAATATAAAGCTACATAGGTCATGGTCCCTAGAGAAAACCTAATACTGTTATTCTATTACGTGGACATAGCAATTAAAAACTTCCTAATGACTTACTGCTATACCTTTAGATCAGTACATCACTCAATCATCATCATAGAATCATCTTCTTGCAGCACATGGTAATTAATACAGCAGCCTACGACTGGCCAACTTGCAGAGAACAAGAGACTTCAGCGTGCTCAGCCCTAATCCTTATCAACATGACCCCTCAAGGCTCAGGGAGCTCTATGGGAGAGGGGATGGAAGGATTGTAAGGTTTAGAGGTGGCAGATGACTTCCAGGAAACTATTTCTCAGAAATAACAGGAAAGATGTTCTTATAAATTCATAGCAGTTGTAACAGCATGACCTGTACAACCTCAAGTCAGACACAAATCTCGGCATGGGGGAGGGCAGGTGAGAGCACTGTGCACATCTACCTGAGGGTCTGTTGGCATTTGTTCACTGCCAGGAGAGAGAAAGTGAGTTTCTTCAATGGCATAACATCTGGCATATTGGCCACTCTCTTGAGCAGGCCACAAGCCCAGGAGTCGTTGGGCAACTCCAACTAGACTTGATAGGTTCAGTCTCTTCCTCCATCTGCATGGACCTTGGACCATTTCTTTTCCCTCTCATTCTTCATATGCCACTGGAGCTGTTTCAAACTAGATTAACTAAGAAGGAATAGTTAAAATGTCCACACAAAGTGCATCCTCCCTCAGTGAATCAGACTCAGATAAGAAAGAAGGTGGAAACCCATAAAAAACAATGTCCTTCTGATCATGGGCTGTTACTGACTTTCATGACACCATTAAAATAGAGATCCGGTGCTGTTCAAACAGCAGGATGGGGCACACAGTCTCATAAACCCTCTCCCAGGAAGAGAGCAGACTAGTACTGCTGTGACATATGGCAAATCTTTCATAACCTAAAGCTTCATAATTTCCAAATTCTATCACATTTGGCTTTCCAACTAACCTTCTCTTTTTCAATATGTTCTATATCATAACCTTTTCAATGGATGAATATAAATTAACTTTATTTGGAAATTTCTCCAGCATCCCTTCTTGAGTCTTTAGATACCAAATGGTCAGGATTTAAGCTTTCTAAATGATTTAACCCACCTCCTTCTGGATCGGTTTTAAACCTTCCTGTAGACATTTAAAGATTGCCCAGGTTTGAAAATGGATAACAACAATTGGGTAATTGGTTGAAAACTAATGCCATTACAAGATTATCAGCCCACCAGACAAAAAGGAAAGCCAGAATCCCCGCAGAAGGTTGTTTCTAAATGATGCCGCATAGGCCACAATTTTTCAAAGTGCCGTTTAGGATGCTCTCCAACGAATGTTACAACCTAACTCAGCATGGTTCATAATTATGGATTATGGAAAAGGCCAGAAAAGAAAATTGCATCTGTAGTATCCAGAAACATTATTCCCCTAGGTGTTGAGATAATTTAGACAGCAAAACAAATGCCCTGTGACCAAGATGGGGTTCGAATTTGAAAATCGCCCTTGACTGGGTGTCTTTTTTTGCTGGATAACAAAATCCCCTGCCACATCACACTGTCTCTCTACCCAGAGTGTCTTCTTGTTATTCTCTCTTATGGTTAAAGCCTTTCCTCCAATAGTACTAAACTGGTTTCGGACAAGTAGAAAGTTATTTATATTGTCTCTGTGTTGTTTGGGTTTTTCCCCTTCCTATATAGTATAAACATATTGAGTATGTGGCTCTCTGCCTAGACTTTGTTTATGTGCTTAGTGAGAGTCTGTTAATAACACTCAAATCCAGTTATGAGTGAATCCATCAAAAAGTCACTAAAACCCAAATCAGTAAATGTTGTTTATGCCCTCAGCATCTCCCCTCTGAGAGGCAACCCAGGGACAGGAGAAAATATGAACAGGGGAGGGGGAGGAACTGCATTGGGGAGCTAAATTTAAATTGTGGCGAATTGTTTCTTTTAACTTCAGCATCCAATAGCAGACACGTTTGTGGAAATGCAGCTGTCACTGTTCACAGTGCATGTAGTCCTAAACTACTGAAAACTGAAGGAACTCCTGGGCCCTAGAACCTTGACATGAAACATACGATTTAAAGGGACAAAATGGTTGGGGCTGACAAGGTGGTTCAGCAGCTGGAGTACTTGTGTAAGTGTGAAAATCTAGTTAATCACTGATAAGCTCCTGGTTCAATGAGACACCTTGTCTCAAAAATAAGATGCAGAGAAATTGAGGAAGATACCCCAACAGTGAACTTTGGCCTTCATGCACACATGCATGTAAGTACACACATGCACTATACACACACACACACACACACACACACGAAGGAAGAAAGGAAAGAAGAAAGGAGGGAGGGAGGAAGGGAAAAAGAGTTTCAAATGTGTTTGAATATTGGTGGATCAGGTAGACAGGGAGACCCTTAGGTTGTTTCTTTTAAAATTCAAGGGTGTTTCACCAATTCTCTAACCATTTATATCTGTTTGGAGTTATATTTTTGTCCCAGGAGACTGATAAATACAATGTTTGGAAAAGAAAAAAAGTTATTTTTCTGTCTTATAGATGAGAGTATCAGTAACTCTGAGGTCACTGGATAGAACGTGATATTGGTACCATGTCAGAAGGAGTGGAAAGTATGGGCAAGTTGGGTACCACTGGTCGATTGTTTAGTCTAACACTTAGAAGACATTATAAGGTACATGGGCTGGTTAAAATTATAATTAAAAGGATTTCAATATGAATGTTCTTGGTGTGCACATGATTTTATTTAAGTACATAATCTAATATGAAAATAGTGTTGGCATTTTTTACACAAATTCACTGTGGGGCTTTGATGAAAATGTATTGATTGATCTTTTGAGTGTGTGTGACTTTTCCTTTCTTAAGGCATCAGGAAGAGTAAGACAAGTGCAATTCTTCTCATGGCTGACATTTTGAAATGATGTCACGAAGCCCATTTTCTTCCTTAAAATCTCTTTCCTGTAAGCTTCAGCTATTGGTCTTTGAAAACAAAGTATTTTCAACAATGCACCATAATTTGATCTCACAATTATTAGGTCAAGGAAAACAATATTCCTACTTCACCAGCAATTTTCCGATCATGTCTAGAGTGTTACATTTTACAAACTTTCACTTTAAGAAGAATGATTTAAAACAAGAGCATTTGCTTTATGATGACAGAAATAGAAGAGGGTTTATGAAGAAACATTCATAGCAGCTGGTAGAATTATGGATGGCTCACTTGAGGATGGAGGGCTTAATAAAAATAAGTGGAAAGTAAAGATTGAAATCTCACTGCAGCTCTGGAGGGAATATAGATGCTGAAAAGCTGTTCATACCCACAGCATCTTCCACAGAACTAAATGATGTCCTAGTCACCCTTGTAGTTATGAAGCATTTGGTGATTAATTCATGGCCCAAAAACTTGGCTACAGCAATGAGCAGATAGCCCATTTGGTCAAGCACTATACTAGCATGAGGACTACATTTCAGATCACCAGTATTTGTGTAAAATGTCAGCTAGGTATGACTGCCATTCTGTAATCCCAGCACTCAGGGGCAGTGTCAGGCTCTCTGGGGCATGCTGATTAATGACACTGATGTATGACTCCCCTCTGTATGCTGTCAATATGTTTCATTACCATTAGTTAATAAAGAAGTTGCTTTGGCCTATGGCAGAGTAAAATATAGGTAGGTGGGAAAACTAAACTGAATGCAGGGAGAAAAAAGGCAGTCAGAGAGATGCCATGTAGCCACCAAAGGAGATAGATGCCAAAACCTTACCAGTAAGTCACAGCCTCATAGCAATACACAGATTAATAGAAATGGGTTAATTTGAGATATAAGAGATAGTTAGGAATATGCCTGAGCCATTGACTAAACAGGGCTGTAACTAATATAGTTTCTGTGTGTTTATTTGGGACTGAGTGTTTCTGTGTGTTTATTTGGGAAGACATAAACTTCCAAATGGGTGAGCTCCAGACTCAGGTAAGAGACCTTGCCTTGATATTTAAGATGAAGAGAAATGAAAACCTCTGACATCAATCTCTGAGCTTCACCTACACACATAATGCATTCACACAATGCAAGTATGAATCTTCACATGTATGTACTCCATACATACACACACAAACACACATACAGAAAGAGAGAAAAAGAGAGAGGAGAACAATTTGTTACTTCCATGTCCAGATCGTTAAACTTCCATGTAAGTTGCCATACTCCCCTAGAAATGTATTAGTAGAAGTTAATAGATCTCAACTGTCCTCATAATAGACTATGCCATTGCTCTTATCCTTAAATATTCTATAGGGTGTTCCTGTTGTCCTTCCCTTTTTTTCTCTGTGCTTTTGCTCGTCTATTTAAACATACAAGTTTGGAGGTGCTACTTACAGTGTGTCCTTATAATACTTTTATGGGTATCCACCCTCCCTAGCCAAACAAGAAATGCTTCAAAGGGTGGATAGACAAATAGAACCAAGTTCCTGTGTGCTCAGCCACACTCCCTCCTACACATTTGAAGTAAAATATAAAATTTCACACTTAGATAATGCCTATTAGCCAAGCTGAGATCAACTCATTAAAATAATGACTTCCAATCATTTATTTGCAACACATTCCTAATCTCCAGGTGTCCATCTCATGTCTTCCTCATCCCATCTCCCTGACCAAAAAAATCCTTTAGAAAATGGCATTCCATTTGCTAAACTAGTTTCAGATTTGTGGAAACATCCATTTAGCTTCTAGCATGAATAGGAAGATTGCATAGAACAAACACTAGTAACTAGCTAAAGGGCAAAGTGAAATCCAGCAACCTTGGTGCATCTGTCTGTGCAAGTCCTGTAGGCCGCCTTGACTTCCTGGTGTTTAACTCGCCCAGGATTCAGAATTTAAGTAATGTCAATGAGGGAAATTTCCTCATATTAAAAGGAACTTGCTGTTCAGCAAGTTCATTTAATAAATATATAAATATCCACATGATTTCTGATACCTTTTTTCCAACCTTCCCATGGTGACAGGGAAAAACTTTAGCAACCTTTAGTCCTTTCATCTCCTCCCATGACTGAGCTGCTTTTTTGCACTTGGGTTTTTCACAACGTACATGTAGACCATGAATTGTTTGAGGAACAGCCTAAAAATCCATGGACCTTGGCTTCTGGGGAATGAACCAGCACTAGCCATGAACTGCACATTTTTTTCTCACTCTCCATCAGTAATATTAATATATTTCAACTGTTTTAGCCCTATTCAAACTTTACTGTTCCCACCTCATTCTCAGATAGGATTCTACTCCTACCTTTAAAAAAGTATGATTTTTAGGAGAGTACCTACACACACAAACACACACACACCAAAAACGTAGACACAGGCATCTCTGAAAACAGTTTCCTCTGGCTCTCTTCTTGAGCCCTCACTAACCATCCATTATCATTTGGTCTCTCCCATTTGCTGCTACCTTCCCAATAACTGAACTTTTAGCATTCTTCCCTCCTAAGATGTATTTATCTATGCTCAATTAACTTCCTAGCCCTTGTTCACTCTTCACTCAGCCCTAATGTATTTTCTTTCTTCATAAAATAGCTCTTGCGTAGGTTGCCAATGACTTCATGCCAATCATCCCAAAGGATTTTCCCAAACCCACATTATGTAAGTGGTGCTTAATATTGCTGGCCATTCCATCTTTGGCAGCTTCATTTTCATGACTGCATGAATTTCATCCTCTCCTGGACAGTATTCTTTCAACCTCATTTTTTAGGTTGATTAAACTGTTGTGGGTTAAAGTTCCTCCAGACATGGCTACAAATCATTTGGCACACCAGTCCTCAGCATCTTATTAGACAAGGACACCTATGATCATGGTATCACTACGACCTGCACACTACAGACACACAGGGTACGTCTCCAGTCCAGGCCCCCATTAGGAGATCCAGACAAAAGTAAATGTTGACTTGCTGTTTCTATTGTCTCTTTCAAAGTCTCTCAAAGCCAACATTTCCAAAACTGAATTTACAAATCTGCCTCCAGAATCTGATATGTTTCTGTTGTTCCCATCTCCATGAATTAACAATAAAGTATCTTATCACATAAACTAAGTACACATTTCACACTTTCCTTCTTCTCACATTCCATGTGCACTTGATTATTTCCCATTTTACCTCCTAATCTACTACTATTCTCTTCTCGCTGTAGAATTCTTCCAAGATCTTCTCTAGACACATACTTATTTCCTACCAATCTATTTCTGTGCTCAGCTGAAGAGATAACATGTGGATGTGTATCCCACTGCACATGTATCTAGAAGCCAGCAGGCATTATTGGGTGTCTTCATTTATTATCTGCCACCTTATTGTTCTTGCTACAGGTTCTTTAACTGGATCTGCAGCTCTCAAGTTCATCAGGACTCACTGCCCAATGAGCTCCAGGAATCCTTCCATCTTCTCTTTTTCATTGCTAGGGATCCAGGCACACACCACAGTGCCTGGCTTTATATAGGGGTCCTGGGAATCCAAATTCAGGTCCTCATGCTTCCATGGCAAATTATTTTATAGAATGAGGAATCGCCTCAAGTCCGCTCTTTTGCTTAAAATATTTCCACCCATGAGCATGCTTAGTCTAGCTCAAGTCTCACCAGAGGCCCTTTCTTCTCCCTTCTCCCCAATCCCCCACTCCCATCTTCTACCTAGTTGGAGTTCTTTACCCTTCAGCAGTCCTCTCTGAAGGACGATGTCCCAGAGAACAAACTCCTTGATTACTTCCTCTGCCAGCATCAAGAATCTGTCTTTCATGGTGTTTTCCAGCTGCAAATTTCTGTAACACTTGTTTACATTCATGTCCTACTATAAAATGTTCAGGTACATGAGAGCAGGAAACCCCTGTGTGTCCTTTATCACTCTATCGCTCCAGGACCTAGACTGCCACCCAATGTATTCTAAAATGCCCAAAACAGTCTTTGTTGACCAAATTAATGATTTCTTCTTTTGCTCTTGTGTTTACCCTATATTTAGAATACCTTCTTTTTATGACTTTCTGGTTAATTTACAAGACCTTTTATAATACTATCATACATCATCAGTTTACTTTTAACACTTTATTTTTGATGATTTGCCAAAATACTGTTCTTTTAATAAACGAGAAGCAGGCTGGCTATAGAAACCACATTTATTAAGCAGTGTTTGTTTCCATAGGACCAATGTACTACCTTGATGGTGGCAGATACTCAAAATGCTTTCTGAAAGAATGGAAAAAAGTATCAGATTGAGCTCAATAGATACAGAGGCTGTGTATGAATTATGATATTGGCTTTATTATTGTGTGATCATGTGGCTTAGTTTCTCTAAGTCTCTATAAAATAGAACTGATAGTAACTGTGTCTCATATGATTACTGTGAATATCATTTGAAATAATCCTTAAAATCCTACTTTTGCCACCAAATCCCTAAGGATGCATGCAAGATATGATCCCGGGTGTAATTATTATAAAATAATAGCAATGCATGGTATCTTGAGCTACCTCTGAAATTCATTACAAAAAATGGCCTTACCATGCAGCCTTACCCACCAAGACAATATCTGTCAGAGGACATCCCTGTCTAGGAGGAACACAGTGAGCAGCCACACAAGCTGACTAAAAACAACCCAGAAAAGCCTAGCTTGAGATCACAATGGCAAGAACATACCAATTGCTCTCCAGCAGTATGTCATTTTAACAGTTTATTTTATCCCCAGCATTTGTTGCATTTAAATGAAAAAAAGTAGAAAAAGTATTTGGACTATATTACATATGGCATTAATATCGCCTTTAAATAAAAATTCTTTCTGAATTTTTTCAATAAAAGAGGTGCTGGGAAAAATGGCTCAGTAGATAGAGGCACTTATTGCCAGCCTAATAACCTCCCGATTCCCTCAGACCCACATTGTGGAAGGAGAGATCAGACTCCTGCAAGTCATTCTCTGGCCTCCACAAATGCACTGTGACACATGAATACACGAATACATACATGATAGATGGTAGGTAGGTAAGTAGGTAGGTAGATAGATGATAGATAAATAGATGATAGATAGATAGATAGATAGATAGATAGA
>LOJH01054332.1:899-11065 GCA_001685095.1 Ellobius talpinus
CTCAGCACTGGAGCTGGCTCTCAGATCCCCTCTGCCCTGAAGCAGGCTGTGCTGTTGGATCTAAGGACCCTACAAGTGGAAAGGAGAGCTTGGGGGCAAGATGGGATGGGGTAACTAGAGAAAGCCAGTAGTCAGGGAGATGCTCCTCTGGATGGCCAGAAACGTTTAGAAAATTGGAGGGGACCTGTACTCTTTTCCTGGATCATCTGGCCAGGCGGGCACACACTTACCCCTGGATGGATCTCCTAAGCACAGGAGCAGGGCCTCTTGCTCAGCCAAGGACCTCACAAACAAAAAAGCCAGTTTGGGAGGAGGGCAGAGTAGTGTGGAACAAAGAAGCCCCTGCAGCAGGATCCCTCACCACTGGCTCCTCAGTCCCTGAGTTTCAAAGCAGGCTGAGTTGGGAGATCCTAGGGCACAAACTTACCCCTCTGGATGGATCTCCTCAGTGCATTAGCATGTCTTGAAGGTAGGCCATGTCTGTATATTGAAGGTTTTATATATGGGTTGTTATTTACATTTCTCTATTGGTAGCATGCAGAGTACCTTCCGGTACCAAGAGTTATAGCCATGGATTGAAAGTTCTATGTAGGCACCAGCTTGGCTTCTCTCTGGTCAGTAAGTTGAACAGGTGTGTTTTTCAGCAACGGGCCTATAGTCTTGGCAACAGTTTTGGTTGTTTGGCATTTCCCATGGGGCCCCTTTGGCCAATAACTCAATAGCCCATTTCTAGTAGTGGAAGCTTCATTTGGTGATAAGAAATGGCCAGTTTGGACTCTATCTTCCCCACTGTTTGGCAATTTCACTTAGAACAATTTCACTTAGAAGCTTTTATTATATTAGGTTTCTATATTATCCCTCAAATGGCCCTTAATTTTAGCTATTTCCCGATTTTCCCTCCCTATTTCCCCTCATTGACACCTATTAATTAACTATCATAAAGTCACACACATTGAAAAAATGTCTTAAGCTTCTTTTGATATTTTTTGATATTAGATTTTCCTCTCCTTCTCTTTGTCTCTGTTACCTGCAATTTGTTTGTTGAAGAGGTGACTTTGTGTGTTGTGAAGAACTTTTTCTAGTCTGTTTTGTGAATTGCATCACATTTTACACTTTTGACACTGTAAATATTTAAATGAGATAATATTAATGTTACGGTTATTTGCAGTTTTAGGATTCATTATCCAACTTGCTGCTAATGGAAAGAACTGGCCTCTCCACTTATGTGTGTGTGTCCAGATACAAATGACTAAAATGAGCTGTTAATATCATAAAATTGTCTTCAGCCACCATGAGTAACTTCTGCATATACTCATCAATACACTAGTGATAAGTGTATTGGAGAGCACGAGCGAGAACCTGGGGAGAAGTGAGAGTCTTACCTCACTTGGAAACTATACTCTGTCACTCAAGGAGCTATTGCATCCAGGCCGAGGAAAGATTTTTCAAGTTATTTGATTTGTGTCATATATAAGCTCCTTCCCTCCCCAACTCAAACCTTCCTTTGGTGCCAATGCTTTTTGTTTCTAATGCCAGGAGTAGAACAAAGACAAAGCCTCTGGTTTGGTCTCAAGGAAGTGCTGTGATGTGAATGTGACACTCCTAAGTTGGTACCTTGACATCCTAAACCTCTGGAGAGATTGTATTAGCTGGAAGGCAGCTAGGTCCTCAGGGTGGAGCCCATAGCGATGTGAATGCTCTATAAAAAGAGATCCCAGTGGCCTCATCACGTGTTCTTTATGTCAAGTGGAATAGGAGGAAGAGGATAGGTTCTCAACTACAGAATAGTTATTGGCATCTCTTTGGAACTAAAAAAATGTATTAGACAATTTCAGATATGTTCAATGTATTCTGATCTCCCTCACTACTCCTGCCACATACTCAGGAAACCCTCTCTTACCCCCTTCTCTACCACTCTCCTGACTTCTCCTTCTTCTTACACATCTACCTTCTTATTTCAGCCCTTCTATAAGACACAGCATGGACATCACTAATCATCAGTTGATTTTCCCCACTGTGGAATTGTGTGACTTAGACTTAGTACCCAGTTATACTTAGAATAATTCTGTCTTTTATGAGATGAAAGTGAGAGTGTAGGAGACCAAATATGCTGTTCCGCGCTTTCAGTTTTTACTGTGGCAATGCTGACTTCAAAAAGTGTAAGCCAATTAAGAGCCACACTTCCACAGAGAAGGGAGGACAGGAAAGAAATTCCACCCACTTCCCTTGAAGAGAACGTGAAGTCTGGTAGTAACAGGTGTATCTTGAAGAACTTCCGGTCTCTCCTATAAATCCCGATGCTGAGGCACTTTCAGTCACAGACAGCCATCTTTTTTCCTAACCATTTTTATAATTAAGACTTCAGTCACTGCCAGAAAGGCTTTGGTTTTGCCTAAAACCAAAAGAGAAACATGTTGGCGGGAAGCTGTGTTTTTCTGTTTAGCTTCCTCTTGGGATTTCCTGTAGTCCCAGAGCTCAGGGATCTGATGGCTGATTGAAGTGCCACTTACTGTTCAATGTTTGCCACAGTTCACTCACTGAGCCAGCACAGACCAGGTGATGAAAATGTCCCTGCCCAGGGTAAGTCCTCTTAGCCATTTATTTACACTGCCCAAGCTATCGGAGGATCATACTTGACATAAACTACTAACTATCTGACACTCAGCAGAGCCGATAGGAAGGAGATGACATGTCCCAGGACTAAAGGAATCTAATGCCACATTAGAGTTTCTCTGGTGGTCTATAATCATTTCTCCGGTGATCTAGAAGCTGGCAGCAGCTGCAACACCTTTGAGTGCAATCTATACAGCCTGGTGTGCTTTCTCAGGGTTTGGGATTTTCTTTGTCACTTGATTGCTATCAACAAGTCCGCCTTATCACTGCACATGCTCTTAGGTTTCCAAAGTTGCCCATTTATTTTATCTTTACTCAATACCTAAAAACACAGCAGGTTATGAATTCCTAATATTTAAATGACTGTTCAACATCCTTAGTAACATTGTCTTTGATATAGGGGGAGGGAGAAGACAGAATTAGACAAAAGGTAACTTCCCAGATATTGCTTTGGAGATTGAAGAGTTGCTGGTCTGATCATTGTTTTAATCTCAAAACTCACTTTGTTTTAGTAAACAGTATCTATTGATCATTTTAAAATAAGTTCTATTATTTTACGTGTGTATACATGTGCAACTGTGTGCATGTATGCCATGTGTATGCAGGTGTCCATGGGGCTCTAATAGGGTATTGGATACCCTGGAGCTAGAGTTACAGGTGATTATAAGTTGTCAAACATGGGCTCTGGGAACTGAACTTGGCAGTAAGTACTCTTTACCATTGAGTCTAGTTCCTTCTAACCCTAAACTATAAAATAAAACTCTGGATTTAAAGACTAATATATATATATATATATATATCAAGTAATATAATTGATGTACTTATGTATTTTACTACAAATATATTGTTAATCATAAGTTCTGGCACAAGGCGTATTCACAATCCTTCTGCGTGGTAAATATTATCATGCCTCTGTCTTTGGCAGAAAGTAAGAAAATAATGGGTCAAGCTGGACTCAACAGTGAACAAATATATCTCACGTAATAAAAAGTTTACAAGACAGGCTCAGGGAACAGTACTATCTGTGGCTTAAAATGTCATCAAGTTCCCAAGTACTTGGTACCAAGCACCTTTCGTCCACAGGGTACCAGCACTGTCCTCATCTTAGATTGGCTCCCCTAAGGGCCCCATATCAGCTTCCACAGCTCCAGAAGTCATACTTAGATAGAACACAACCTGGAGCATAGAAGGCCCCCATCTGTTATGTGCCTTCTCCATGCATTCCCCTCACCCAGCATCTTCTAGGGGTCCATGTTTAAAAGCAAATGCAAGTGAGGGACCTCTTTTATGGGCTATAGTTTAAATAGGCAGCATAGTCAAAGCTAGGCTAGAGAGACCTTTACTTGCTCTTTCAAGGAACAGGTAATGGAGACTAAAATTGCCTTTCTGTTAGAGAAGGAAAAGGTGAAAAGGAAAGAAGATGTCCTGACAATGTGTCTTCCATGACTATCTCATTAAATCATTTTTATGAAGCTAATTTGCTTAAAATCACAAGACACATACGCAGGACTCATAATCAGAATGCAAAATCATCAGGAAGAGCTCAGGGATCAAGTGGCTGAGTTTCTTCTGCTTCTAACCTTGAAACCTAAGCTCAGAATGTTTAAACACTTCAAAGATCCAGCCAGTAGTAGCGCTCAGACCAAAGAGAGTTCATATACATCCTATTCCGTCATCACACTCTGCTCCCTTCCGCGTGTGTTAGCTTACGTCTAGCTGTGTGTCGCAGTGCACGGAGGAAAGCAGCCGTGAGCAGCAGGAGTACTCTTCTAGCTTCTGTTTGCTGATTGTGAGTAGCACCTAGATTCTCTGAGTCTCGACCACTCCCTCCTGTTCCCCAACACATTGCCTTACTGCAGTGCTGTGGTCTAAACATTTCCCAGTTTTCTCTCCACTATGCTATCATTCTGAGGATATTTGCAGGCTGGATTCAGCCAAGGGAAAAGGGAGAATGACAAGCATTGTGTGGGGATGAGCTACAGGGAGATGATATTGAAAAACACAGGCAAGGATGATTATGAAAAGCAGAATGCAAGCCCAATTAAAAGGACCATCTTAATTAGCATTTCTCTTGTTTTTCTTTGTGTCACCTAGAAGTTGAGAAGGGCTGTGTTAGGCTATTATTAGCCTGCCCAAGACTTTCTGGATTAGAAATATGATAGTTTTTAACCCATCAAAAAGTTATTTATACAAATAAACAAAAGAGCCTTGTTACCTGCTTCCTATGAACAATAGAAGTTTACTAATAATAGAAATATTTTGATAAATATACTTGTGTCTTTTGTGCCAAATGTATTTTGTTCTCTTCACAACTTTCTGCAAATGCCTACAAAGCCTTTATTCTCTCAGGCTTTTGTTCTCTGGGTTTATGTGTTATGTATTCCTGTTAATGCATAAATTACTTGTGAATTTTTTTGAGTTCTATATGCATGGACCTCTATAATATTTGGAGTCTAGGTTCTTTTGTCAGGGTTATGATTGCATGCTCTTTCCATGCTGCCATGTTCTGTAGTAATTTGTTTTCCTGAATTGATTTTACAGTGTTCTACTACATGGGAGACTCTAGATATGAGGGCTCTGGGGTCTGCTAGAACATTCAAGTGCAGGACATGGTCTGTATGAGCAGCAACTAGCCTACAGTGGTGTGCTTGGGAGGGATAATTGAGGCCTAGCCCTTCGGTTACATTTGGGGCTCCTCCATGGACAAGGTTTGTATTGAATGCCCCTACTAGCCCGCCAGATGTCCTTGTGACACATATATAGTGTGGGACCCTTCTCTCTTCTCTCACTCTCTTTCATAAATATCAGATCTGCAGTGTGGTTTGAAGCCTTGACCGGATCCATTCATTTCATAGCCATTACTCTCAATAAATACCTTGGGCTCCTAACTCCTTTGACCATTTTGCTTAGGAGAGGGCATAATCTACAGCACGCTATTCGGTTCTACCACAATGTACTTATCTGCTACACTGTTGAGACATTTTCCCTCTTTTGCACATATTTTGCTGCATGGCTGCAGGAATATCACTCTACCTGAGCAAGCGCACCAGCAGATATTGTCACCAATATGACATAAAAACTTCAGCCATCCCATGTACCTTCCCATAGCCCTTGAATTTCTCTGCTACAATACATCTTTAAATACATTGATTGCCCTTTTTTCCTGGATGTGAGTCCTGAATATTATTCTCTACTCTCCCATGTGTTTGGTCATCCTTAATGAGAACTTAGATATACAAAAGTCCTAATTAAAAAAAATTGTTTATTCTTTGAAAATTTTCACGGATGTGTACAATGTCTCTTAATCATATTCATTGTTCTACTCTCCGCCTCTAACTCCCCTTAGGACAATCTTCTCCTCAAATATTCCCTCTCTATGTCATGTCATTTAAAAGACTGCTTGAGTCCAATAACTTTTGTTCATAAACACATCAACTATTAGTAGCTCCTCGACTAAGTGAGGGGTCTTGGGAGCTCCTTCCCATTGTGCACTGGAACTTTTGATTGGATTGCTCTTGTATAGGTCTTATACAGGTAATCGGAGCCTCTTGTATTCAATGCCTGTAAAAATCCTGTCATGTCCAGAGGATAGCATTTTATAGTCTTCTCCCTTATCCTCTGGCTCAGTCTGCCATTCTGAAGATTTCACTGACAATTGTTGAGCTTTGAGTGAAGTCAATCTATGACTGAACACTCAAACTCTCATATTTTTTCAGCACTTCAAACAGCAAAGAGTCCCTTCATTGACCACTACCCACTGAATTAAGAAACTTCTCAGATTAAAGTTGAGAACTTCACAAATCTGTTAACATAAATATTTAGAAGGAAGCTTAGCACCATAACCACTTAGCCAAACAACATCTGTCAGTTCCCCATTTGGACCTCGGACTTCTCAATTTATTGCGTTTTGACCATGTTTATAGCATCAGCATAAATTCTCCCCTGCGAAGGCCTCAAGTTCAATTAAGAGAGCAGTTGATTGCTCACATAAACAGTCTTGCCATCATTGCACCAGTTGGCAGATTTTGCCTCACAAATTGGGATTATAATGTGCAGGTCCAGTGCTAGATATGGCTACTGATATCTTGTCTCCCTCAGCAACTCACATAGTACCTTCTAATCCTATGAAAGATAGTTAGTGTAGAGAAAGCCTCTTGGTGAGTTCAAAATTAATTTCTGTATGTTCTGCAAAGTGTGTGTGGAAGCTGGAGTGATGGCTCAGTGGTTAAGAATGCTCGTTCCTTTGCCCAGAACCAGAATTTCATTCCAGTTAGTCATGGCTAATAACCGTTCCTAATTCTGATTCTAGGACATTCAATATCACCTTCTGGACTCCACAAACACCAGGAATGCAACTGGTGCATACACATGCATGAAGGTAAAACATTTGCACCCATAAATGAATATAAAAATATTTTAAAAATAGTGTGTTGACTTCAGAAATAACATCTAGTTATATTAGACAACCAAAAGTAACAGCTGTAGCCTGTATTTTTGGGGGGTGTCTTTTGGGGATACTTTATATATAACAGCAAACTTTCCCAATCTTTTCTTTCTTTCTTTAGAACATTTTTTAATATTTTGCTTTTTCCAAAGGTCGTATAGTTGTCAATATTTTTTTCTAGAGTTTTTAAAGTTTGTTTGCTCATTTCTTTGTTTTGAGGCAATATCATGTTATATATATCATGCTGATCTAGAACTTACTACATGATCAAGATTAGCCTAGCATTCATGATTATTCTTCCTCAGTCTTTCCAATGCTTAGATTACAGGTATATACCATAATGTTGGATCTTTCCAGAAGCATTTACTATCTAACATTTCACGTTTTAGGTCTACAGTTTATGTGGAGTTGACTTTTTTTCTTCCCATGAATTATTTTGTTGACATAGATTTAGGATAACAAAGTTGTTGGGATAGAGGGAAACCTCAGCCCTACTGAGTGCTCCTGCTTTCTGTAAGTAGAATTCTTCTATTTATTTGCTTAATTTGATATTTCTTCCATAAGTATTTATTGAGTATACTTAGTATGCTCATATGAAATATGCAATGTGTTAAATTCTGAGATGATAGACATAAATTAAACTACATCATTTGGATTGAGTCACATATGTGGAGAGGTTAAAAAACAGAAAGAGATAAGAGTTTGTTTTCAGATGGTGGAGAGATATTTATTAGTTGTGACCCCCAAACAAGTTATTCAGATATGTCTGAACTCTAGGAAGAAATATTGAGTGCCATGAAGATTAGAGAAAAATATGTAACAGGCCTATCACCATGCCTACAACCCTGCAATTTAGAAATAATTGATGTTTCTTATTTTTAGTTCACATGAAAAGACTTACAAAGTGCAAAGTCTCTGGGAGTGTTTATGGAGGATAAAGAAGATTTTTACAGTGGTTAATATGGACAAGGTATTAAGCCAATGCACTTGGCACTGGTAGGGCTTAGTGTGTGGGAGGTGGAGTGGGAATGGAGGGAAGAAAGGAAGGAGAGAGACAGAGACAGAGAAGTGGATTGATAGGAAGATGTCATTGATGTAGAGGGAAATATGCAATCTATTTTTTATCACAAATTGAGCATTTTTAGGTGTCTGGAACAATTTTGTGAGATTACAATGGTAATACAATAGGCATGGCAGAGTGACCTACTTTAAGAAAGCCTACTTATAGTGGAGTCTATAGTCACATGAATGAGAAATTACAAACCCCTTTGTCCTGCTCATCTGTGGGAATAAAACCCCATCTCTTAGTCCTTGATCTCATCTCTAAATTTATCCCTCTATCAGAAGCCTAACTTAAATGGAGTCAATAAGATTATGGTAGAAATTTGAGTATGTCATCTAGAGACATTTAGTTTCATACAAATGGATGGAGTTGTGGATTGTCTCATTCTCCCATATGTCCATGTGTGCTTTACAGTGACAGTTGAGAATGAAGCAGATATGCAGAAGTGAGCAGAAATATAGACTTCCAGTTATTAGCTCTAGTACTTTCCTGAGCCCCAATTTCAGTCATATCCTTGGAGCATGTAAAATAGCGCCATGTTTCTGTCTCACTGATGTGACCTCAAGCTTGTTTCACCAGATGATCACCTACAGATTTATGACAAACACTAAGATGGGGATTACAAGCTTTGCACAGAATCATGTAAGAAAGACACAGTGTCACTGAATTAGTGGGCCAAAGAAGAAACTGAGATTGGGAGAATCAGTAGGAACAACATAAGTAAGAAGAGGACATTCCATTGCTCTAACTAGCTGCTTTCAACCTGTGGTCCATGGCCCTTCTGGAGGTCTAAAAACTCTTTCATAGGGGTCATACAAGACCATTGTAAAATACAGATATTTACATAGTCACACAAATATTTAGTATTCATATTATTAACAAAATTATCTTTGTGAAGTAACAAAGAAAATAATTTTATGGTTGGGGGTCACCACAACATGAGGAACTTTATTAAAGGGTTGCAGCATTATGAAGGTGATGTGGGAAGTCCTTCAAAGGAACAGCCTCCAACTACAGAATGGCGCACCAATATGTGCAGCTAAATCCACATAAAACCTGAGAGAGCTTGGAAAGGAATTCTAGACACATGAAAAAAACAAAAACAAAAACAAAGTTTAGCAGTTTTTTTCTTTCCTGATGGGCTCTGTTTGCTGGCAGTGAGAAGGAGTGCTGCAGCTCCTTTAAGAGAGGTCTTCCTGATTTAGCAGTAGCAGAAAAAAAGTGCATTTTTGAACCAGCGGCTTCCTGGTTCATGTTGCCAGCAGGAACTCTGGCTCTTTCAGGAGGCCAACCACTTAAATGGGGTCTGTGAGCAGCATTTTACAAATTACTTAATGGTGGTACAGACATACTATGGCCCTGTATCTGGAGCAGCAATAATGGTTCTCAGAGGCAGTGAAGATGCCTTGGCCATGTTGAACTGGGCAGAGCAAGCAGGCAGAACTTTTGGTCTTAGCCATACCCACTACACATTAAAAAAAAGGCATTCCTGATAAAAAAGTCATTGCACATACTCACACAATAAAGACAAATTCAGATGGAAAAGACATCTAAATGGGTCACTGTGTTGGATAAATGTATGTAGGCTTGAGAGAGAAGAAAAAGAGTATAGACAGTTATAAAGGAGTATAGACAGTCATAGAGTAGAGGAGCAAAAAAATAAAATAAAAAATAAAAAGCCATGTAAAGATGGAATATACACAGAGTCTAGACTATGTCTATTGTTGTGTTTTCTTTAAATTTTTTGACTGTGAATGACCTAAGTACAGAGAGACATTTCATTGTATGGATTGCTAAGCTAAACCAACATATATACTTTAAAGATATCTTGACTTAAAAATTTGGGTGTAAGGTTATGCTGCTTTGGAAAAGAGGTTCTGCTTTTGTTTTCATAGAAGATGGGAACCTGGGGATTCCTTCCAGTCTAACATGGTTTGATGGAACAACCCCCACCGGGAGGTCTCCATGAACCCTAGAAATGATTCACCCAATAAACAGCAGGAAGCAGTTTGAAGAGAACTATGCCCAAATTCCCAAATATTGTTT
>LOJH01054333.1:1043-11911 GCA_001685095.1 Ellobius talpinus
TTAAATCACTAAACAGCATTCAAAATAGACTGTCTATAAAGGCATTTGTAATGTTTCCACAATCTTAAATCACTGACTGTGTTTAAGGTTAACTATAAACTTGGAAAATACATTGTGGTAGTTTATAGGAAATAACTATTATTTCAATGAATCAAAATTCAAGAAATATTAATCAGTTAATAAGAAAAATAAGAAAATCAGAAGCCCTGATTTTTTCTGCATATTTATAATAATTTAAAGTTACTTTACAAAAATTAATTTGAATATTCCAAAAAGACAATATGAGCCTGGCATTGTTGTACACAGCTGTAATCGTAGAACTCAGGAGACTGAGGGAGAAGGATTTTGAGTCAGGGGACCTACTCAGAAATTATCCCCGAAACAACAACAAAACAACAACAAAGAAAGAAATCCTAATTGTCACCATTGCGTATGAATAAAAAGATCTGCTTTACATTTTATGACTTGCTTGAGAAAATATATAACAGCCTAATTTTATACTCTGAAATTTTTCATACTGAACTTAATAAATATATTTGTAGTAAATAGGTCAGATTTGAAAATAATCTGCTTTACATATAAAACATCTTGAAAATATAAAATAAGTATACTTAAATTATTAATTTCATATTCATTTATGGATAAAAAACTGAGAGCAAATGAAACAAACCTATACAAGAATGACATCAATGCATTGTCTTGGTGTCCATGTATCAAAGGGAGCAAAAATCTTGGCATAGTTGTTTCATAACTACTAACACAACACTAATACAGTAATGTAGTCATCAGTTCTTTCCAGAGCAGCAGCCACAAAAAACTACTTCCTTTAGCCAAATAATTTTTCATATAGATTGAGTGCATTTCTTCACAATAGCAAGTATGCTCAACTACATTATTAATTGTTCAGAAAAGAAAATCTATTTTCCCAAAACATATAAGATATTAAAATATAATTTCAAAATCGATAAAAACACTTAAACATGCTGCATTTTCAATGTTCCTAAGTCTCTTAAAACATATATCAACTTTAGTTCACATATTATAAATTTATTTTTAAATATTCAACAATAATTGAATTACCTTAATTTGTTATGTGACTGCTAAAAGTCCATGGTTTTATCTTCTGACTTACTGAATTTAACATTTCTGTAAAAAAATAAAATAGAAGATGCAATTAGATGTCAAAAAATACTTTCTTTGAGCATGTTAACCACAGAACTAATAATGTTTTATTATTTGAGAAGTCTTTTTCCTCACAACACTTAAGAGTGTCCCAGCAGAATGAGAAGAAGAAAGAAAACCGGAAAGATATAGGATATATTTTTAAATAAGACTGTTCAATGGACATGTGAGTGAAATGTTTAAGTATATAATGTAAATATTTTCCTGCTTGAAAGAACACACAAGACTTCAAATAACTTTTGAAATTGCCAAGAATCTACGGCTTCTTACAACAAGCATTTATTTCTAAGACCTGAGACAAGACCAATAACTTCTACCATCTGAAAATCACTAAGGAGAGATAACAAAGACACATTTACTGCATTTGGTTTTCACACACACACACACACACACACACACACAGTTAAAAACACTTCATATATAGTTTTCTGCCCCCCATAAATTAGTTTATTAAAACAATTTCCAGGATATTGTATTCATTTTCTTAAAATAATCAAAATTCCATTTTTAATCACTAAAATAAGAATCTGTATGTCAAACTTAGTACCAAAAATATTAAAATTATGCTGTTCTTAAAAATATTTTATTTGGAAATTTAATGTATCCTTGTAGCTCTGTGACATTAATTTTAAAACTTTCTAGTGAGTATATTTAAGAATTTACACAATTAACATATCTAGCAATTATTCTAAAATTAATTACACTTATTTAGTAGCAATAGGAGTATTTTTGTTTCTCCTAAAGGGTTAAGTTTCTATACACACCACAAAGTAATAACAAAATCCATTATCTCTTCTACCATTTTGCCTCCAAATGAATAAGGAATTAGATATGGAGCAGGAAATCAATACCGTGGAATTAAACAGAGTTCTCCTTAATAAAAATAGCGATTGATTAAAAGTAAATCGAATATTAGTAGAAAATATCCTCTAATGCAAATGTTTGACATGTTAGTCATTTTGAATTATGAACGTAGCATGATTTGCTGTATTTCATAAGTGTTCAGCAGCACTTGTGTACTTAGTAAAATTTTATTCAAGGGCAAGCCAACTCCACATTTGAATCACATGCTTGACTACTCAAACAAGCAACTCTTTTATAATCAATTGCTCGAACTACCCTGAATAACCTTCCTTCAACAAATCTAGCATTCTTTCAATAACTAAGGACCTGAGAGATTACTTCCCTCTTGCTTTTGAAAAATGATATTTATCACCTTGAAAACGTTTTACACAACTGGATAGTCATGGGTCACGGCAGAAGCCTGCCCACAAGTATCATGTCCCTTTAGATATTTTGCATCACCTTGGAAATACATTTTTAATTTAGAGATGGCCAATTTTTCAAATTTCATTTGCCCTCAAACATAACCAATCAGGTGTTCCTTATGCAGCCTTACCACCATGCAAATATCTGTTGCGAAAACCACTTATAGCAAAGGTTACATGTTAATCAGGGCTCTAATTTCCCTAGATTGTATTACTTTCCCCCATTGAAACAAACCTGCCTCACCAATTCTGTCTGGGCAAATCAAATGTTCGCATTTTCATAAGTCAAAAACAAGATGTTGTTTATTGGAAACTGTCTACATGGTTCTCACATAAACTGAAATGATAAAGGAAAGCCAACAGTTATCTGTCCTTGAATTTGCTTGTGTAGCCACATCTAAAAACCCTGGTTCCCTTGATTTTTTTGTTTGTTTGTTGTTGTTGTTTTGTTTTGTTTTGTTTCGTACTTCTTTTTCTTCCATCAGCAGAGATAGTCTTCAGCTTGCAGTGGAGCTATTCAGCACCACAGTGATCTACTCTTGAGAGTCAGTCACTTCATTTATTCTCCAGAGGACAAAGGCTAGCTTGCTAAAGCCATCTAGAATCACAATGAAAAGGACAAATAGACAAGAAACCTAAGTACGGGAAAGGAGGAATCAAAGGAAAGAGTAATGAACAGACAAAAGAGCAGAGAAAGGGTCCTTATCAACAGATAACTATCTATGTTATGAGATAACATGGATAAATTCATCTTCTATTTATACAATTAATCTGAAATGGACACTCAACAACAGATATTGCAAACAGTTTTAGTATATGATTCCTAAGGAAGTGATTGGTGATATTTTAATGCAATTAATGCTTTTTAGCACCTGATCATATTTTCATTACCTTACAGTGACACATGGTTCAAAATTAGCATAAAAGCAATCCCCTAGAAATCATTGTAATTCATCAGAGGGCTAGACAACTAGATGGGGAGACTTTGGGTCTAAAAACTAGATTTACATTCATTAAGTATAAAAATTAACCTATGTTCGTGATCAAACATTTTAATTAATCACATATAGAAGGTGACAAAATAGATGTTGAGGTAAAATAATGAATTGTAAATTTATAAAATCAGTAATAAATGATAAATATGATTCAAATTTTCCAGTTCTTGGAGAGAAAATTAAAAGGAAGATTATTTGTAGACGTTCAACATATTTACTGTTTTGGTCATGCGTCAAGGTGGTATAAATTCAAAAAGAACCAAAAAGATTAAAAGAATACTCAGAATGTGGCTGGGTGGTGGTGGCACATGCCTTTAATCCCAGTACTCGGGAGGCAGGGGCAGGTGAATCCCTGTAACTTTGAGGCCAGCCTCGTCTACAAGAGCTAGTTCCAGGACAGCTAGGACTGTTACACAGGGAAAATCTGTCTCAAAAAATAGTAATAATAATAATAACAATAATAATAATAGAAATGTATGCACATTCCAACTAGGAAGCAGACTGAGGCAGAGACATATGGGGAAAAGACATGTCTATATGCACATATGAACATTTTATTTATTTATAAGCTACATGCTACCTTTATTTTTGTCTGAAGCCATACACATATTTTATACATAATAAAATTCTCACTGTATAGCAAATGCTGTTTTAATTACTTCATATTGTCATTTAACTTTTTAAACAACCACCCGAAGTTTGTTCAGATATTTTTGTGTCTACAGCCAAAGAAGATGCCAGGTGAAAAATTCAGCACTTTATTCCATGGACTCTAAATTCTGGTTCTGCGCACTCAAGTTTCTCAAACAGGACTGCATTATGCCTAATCATTTTTGCTGAAATATTTAAATTGAATGAAAGATAAGCTTCCATAAAACATGTCTCAGAAGACAATCTCAAGAAGTCTGAGACACTGTTTTTGTTGGAGATGGCTTTACAAGTTGATAGCTAAATGATAGATCTCTAAATAGCCCAATACAAATTAGTGTTGGAACACAATGGAAAAAAGTTCTATTTTTGCATCCCTCGTATACTCATTCCAAAATTATAGAATATGACCTATTGAAGAGAACCAGAATGGTCCATGTGTCAGTAAAGAAGTGACAAGAATGGGCACCACCAATCACTTTGCAGACACTTAAGTGTTTTGCAGCAGCTGGCGATGTTGGGAATGAACCTGGGGCCTCTGGAGGTTAGCACAGATTGTGCCACTGAGTGACACTCCCAGCCCCACTCTCATACTTAAACTGTTTACTGACCACTAAACTAAAATTGTACAAGTGAGAACATTTTTCATGAGGTGACTTTTCTAAAAATTAGCCCTCAAATCTGCCTTGCCAACAGTGTCCCATTTATCTACCACCTTTCTCCAATGAGGGTTTCTTCTCAGTAGGTTACAAGTGTACCATACTGCGTACTGTAGAAATTATGTTTCATAACTTTCTAAATGAAGAATGGACTCTGTTTGCCTCTTTTATAAAAATAAACAACAACAACAACAAACTGACCAATAGCTTAGCACATTCCTAGTTAAAAATTCTACTGGACAGAGCAGTCTGAATGCAATGACTTACAGTGTTCAGTAACCATAATCCATGGCATGCAAGTGCCTAAAGATGGCACCTGAAGAAGGCCTGAGTAGGATGGCAAATATTTTCCACAATATCAATGAAAAAAATTAAAGATTTCATAAAAGGTGTTTCAGGTTAAGAGAAATTAACAATTCATCTATCAGGTTAGGAAAAGTTAATGGAAGATAAAATATTGAAATTGTGTGAACAACAACAGGATCCTGTATTAGATTCCCTGTAAATTGTCCAAACTCTGTTTGAGGTCTTACTGGACTTAACATTAGAACATAAACTAAATGTCAATAAAGGTAAAAAGACTGATATCATAAACATGTGTTATGCAACTGAAATTAGCAATGAAAACTAGAAATCCCTAAAAATTTACCAATTATAAACAATAATTAGAAAATACTTTAAACTGAACAAATTCAAACACAGCATATCAAAATTTTTGGCAGGCAGAAAAAGCAGTGGTAAAAGCAAACTTATGTTTCTTTCTAATGTAAAAAATTTACATTAGAAAGAAAAAAATTACATAAAATCAGTTAGCAGAGCTTCCACATTAATCAAACAGAAGTACCTAAATGTACCATCATTACAACAGAACAGTAACTAAAAGAACAAATAAAGTTTATTGAAGACCAATGTTAAAATAATTACTATTTTTTTAAAAAAGAACATGAGTCGGTTTTTAAAATTCCATTAATTGCTTAATGCTTGCTACAAAAATCTCTCACTTTATGCATTATGCTCATTATTAGCAATGACAATTAACATATTTACTCATAAATTTTTCTTCTGCTGATAAAATAAATTTTTTGGAACAGCTAATAGACTTTCAAAAGATATAACATATTTACATGGCACAGAAAGATTCATAAATATATTAGTCATTATACTTACTTGTACAACTCTGAACTTTGGTAGTGATGGTCATCTTGTCTGTCTACATCCATTAGATAGGTAATGATCTTACCATAATATAGGTAAGATCGGGTAACAGGGAAAGATTGGGTAATATAGGTAAGATAGGGTAACAATAAGATAGGGAAATACAGGTAAGGTAGAATAATAGGGTAAGATAGGGTAACCACATCACTCCATCCTCTATCATACTAAGCCATTCCATAGACTACCATACCAAAACACACTATACCCTTGGACATGTATGACAAAGACAAAGGAACAATTCTGTAACTGCTTTATACACAGCCATCCTGCTAAGATGTTCAGACAGGACAGTATAAACACACAGAGTTTTAACTCCTCATAGACAATCAACCAAGGATTGGGTCTTTTATTTCTTTTAGGCTTCTCTTATATGACTCCTCTATCTAAATAGACATGGTAAGATCTTGAGTGAAATGAAGTCTATGTATAAGTATTTGCCCATGTACTTACAATGGAGATATATCCCAAAAGTGCATTTTAAGTTGAAAATATGTTAAATAATAAAAGCATATATTAGAAATAATCTACTGAGAAATAAAATTTAGCAATAATGTCACTGTAGAGTTTGTTACTGTTATGGTCATGTGGCTTTGTGGGATCAGGAAGCTACAAGGGCTTCCCATAATTTCAAAAAAAGTATGGTAAAGTATGTATTGACCATAAATAAAATTCACTAATTCCAAAAATTTAGTTTTTACTAACTGATTACCAATTTTGCACTATCACAACCCAAAAACCATAAATTGAACCACTGTAAGTCACGTTGGAGACTGTCTATAGGAGACCAACATTCTCATTCCAGCAGACTCCGGTATAGACAACTGTACTTATGTGGTGTTTTCTCCAGGAGTTTCTTTTGAATATAGGTTTTAGCCTTGAAGAAAGAATAAAAAACAAAGCAGGTGTATATCAAGAAAACTACACAAAGTCAGCCATGGAAATCATGGGCTCACAGTGTTTTAGCTTATTGTTGGTATAGTAAATGACATATTACTCAGACATACACCTAAAAAGGTGGAAATCCCTGCAAATATCCATCCCTTAGGAATTCTAGCATCTTATCTGAAAAGGAAAAAGAGAAGCTTTCAATGATGGAAGAAGATGGTAGAACATACAGCAGATACAATCAGTGAAAGCTGGAGTAAGCCCCAAGTAAAGGACCTCTGTTCACGGTGGAAGCTCCCTACAAGCAAAACGCATCCCCGGATGGGCAGAAAGCTCCCCTTTACCCTGCATAACAAGATGGCAGTACAAAGATCAGAAACTTGTGTGCACAACCTTAAGAAGAATTGGTGAGGATCCAGAAAGATGATTTCCTCAGCAATGTCTGTTTCGATTCTCTGCTTTAGAAATAGTTCTCAAGCTATCAATATGAAAACAATCATATAATTTATCCTGTGCTCTTACTCTTCAAAATAGCTCTGCTATGACTGTAATTACGCATGACATATTTGCCTACTGATCATGGTTTCCTACTTCTCTAATAATGGGAATTATCACACTTAATTATGATAAAATGTGCCTACTCTCTATACTTCTAAATAATCATTTTCTAAAAGAAAATACTGTAATCAACCTGCTATTTTATCATGAAATAATAATGATACAATGATATATACTTAAAAATTCAAAAAAGATCTGGAAGTTTATTTCATAAGCAATTAAATCATAATGATTGGGCATTAAAAAAGTTGTAGTACAAAAGAGGTTATGCATATCACCAATGCTTTGTTTAAGCTTCAGTAAAATATAATGATATATAATGTTTAATATTTTTCAAGATTCTTAATCCAAGAAAGAAAATTTTGCATCACAATTACAAATAGGAAACCACAATCCATAAAGTATATAGAATTAATTTTCAAAATATACCCACAACTGACTGGTACTGATTGCTGCTAATGTTGAATGTATATTTCAAAATTATAGAGTAGATAATAAACCAATCACCCTCTTTTTTTTATAACAGATAAACTTTTCAAATGTTGCCCATTTATTAAGTCCCTCTGAATACATTGGACATTTTCCTTTATCCAGTCAACATTATATTGAAATGCAAGGTAAAATAACTGGCTTTAAATATGTATGATATATATATTACCAATAATCATTTCATTTCCTTTTTTTCAGCCAGACTCTGGAACTCCAAGTCATTAAAGAAGTATGAGTTATCTCAGAATTATGAATACAGAAAGTTCAATTCTGCTTAGTGTCTAAATTATAAGCTAGAAATTAAAAAAAAACTACATCCAAGTGGAGTAGAGACCAGTAATAGGAAAAGGTCACTTGTTAATTATTCTGCAAAGTATATTTTATGTTTTCATTTTATGGTAAAGTCAGACAACATAGATCTACTACATAGTTATAAAGGACAACAGGCCAAAGTTATCCTGCAATGCTACCAACGATTTTCTAGAGATTTATCATTTGAGTTTTAAAGATTCACTAAATTTTTGTGTGTTGAGAGTCTCTAAATGTCAGTTCTAGAGAAATGGTTTTCACCCCCTTGTTCTATGAGGTTATGTAAGTCAGGTAACATCTACCCAAGGAAACACAGCAGAAGAAACCTTTGCTATTTTGCAAATGATGAAAACCGGCATTTAATGAAGTGTTCGCAGACATTTAAAATAGCTTGGGTTACCAGGCCAGACACTGATTCTTATATGCACTTTTCCCAAAACTCTGCATTCCTCTGGCCATTCAATAAAATCAATAAATGTATTCTAACTAAAGTTTAAAAGGCTTCTGGGAAGCGACCTCTGCCAAAGTATTTTGGGAGGGTGCCAACTGTGTGCGGAGGGGTGGGATCAAAAAGCAGAAAGTACAAAATAAGAAACGTTTCTGAATACAGAAAAAAAAATAAGAGCCTGGCTGGAGTTCTAAAGTGATTAGCTTACGCATCAGATATCAGATTTCCACAACCCGGTTCCTCTGCCTTCCTTGGCATTTCTTTTTTTCGATCCCAATCTCATACCGACTGCAATTCATTGCAGGAGGCTTTATTTCTCACTTTGTCTAAGATTTCAAGCAGAAAATCTTCTCTACTGATGTGTTTAAAATAGTGTGCTTTGTGCTCCACAGTAATGAGCTCTCTGAGACTGCAACATCTGGAAATCAGGACCAGTGTGGCTTCCAGTCAGGAATCAAGGAATGTGTTTTATAAGAGGCCACACTGCACTAAAGTTCGATGAGCTGAACTCTGGAGAGGTTTCCACCAGAGACATGATTATGTTTTATTTCCTATACAGAAATCTCTGTCAAGCAGAGATGAGAAGAAAAACCCATATACAGACAGAAAGAAACATCTGGAGCTCAGAGGGAAACAGAACAAATATCTCTAAACTTCAAAAATGTTTTTCTTTTCAAATGAGCCAACCTCTGCAACTTGGACACTGCCTTAAGAGGGATATTCGCCTTCACTCTTCATAGATATTGCTGCAAAAACTGCCTTTACTTAGTTATCAATACACGCAATAAAACCATTGATAACTGAAGCTTTCCTTGTTTCTGATTCCAAATCACCATAAATTAAGAAATTATATTGAAGATGTGAGATGGTTCAGAGAATAAAGGCATTTGCTGCCAACCATGATGACCTGAGTTCAATCCCAGGGACCTACACTTGGGAAGGAGACAATCAACTTCCCCAAGTTGTCCTCTGACATGTACTCCAACACAGGAAAATACACACAATAAATATAGAAACAATAAAGAATATTGTATTAGTATTACATGTAATAAAACCTACCACCTTGTTAAAGCTTAAACGATATATATATTTTCCTTTTGTGAACATTGCAAGTATCTCCCATTAGGAACAGAATATACTTTCCAAGAGTCCAGTGGATACCTAAAACCATGGTTAACACCAATTCTTCTGTATCCTGTTCTTTCCTATGCATAGATATGATAGAATTTAACCTAAAATTTCTGGGCATGAAGGGATTAACAATATTAAGAAATCATGAAATAAAACAACTACAAAATATCCCCTGAGAACAAATGTATAAATATGCTTCTGTTCTAGCAATAAAAATACTTCAGTTTTACCTTTTCAACTAAGGAATCACTTTATGACTTCACTTAAGTGTTGTTACAGTGTCTCCACCTTAATATTGCACTTTGGGGTCATCAGTAAATAAAGTTAGCTCTCCTGGACACACTGCAATACTACTGCAGTCAGTCTGAAGCTACCATAGCTATTTAGCAACTACCCAGCCAATAGCACATGAAGTATGAATTACTTACATCTCACTTGAGACAAAGTTGGACAAGGTAAATTTTCATTGCACTACTTACAATAGTATAACATCTTCTACCTATCAATACCTCTTTGTCGAATTTTCTGTTTAATATCTTTATGTCACAGTTAGCCTTAGGTAAACAGAGCTGTACAAAGAAAATTATTACTGTATTTTTAACATAGTTCTACTTTACTTCCACATTTTATGTATATAAAAAGCATAGCATACAAAACTATATTTACGCGTTTGAGTTACTACATATATAGGAGGGAGATCTCATATCCTTATTCTCAAACAATTTCAACTAGAATTTTCTAAATAAACAGCTCTATGGTGGGAAAGTCTACATACACAGATTTTTTTCAAGAGTGATTAATGTTACCTACCTATAAGATACCTACACAGGTTTTACAAAGTAAAAAAAAAAATCCTGTTACACTGCAATGTGTATTTCAGAGTAACAAAAGTCAAAGAACAGCAAACCAAAGAAATAAATTATCTGAATTAAAATTACAAGATTTACTATTAGTCAATTTAGTTTATACCTTACTATATGTAACTATTTTGCATATATATAATGCACATATATGCAAAATAGTTACATATTTTATGTATAATATATCATATATATATATATATATATATATATATATATAT
>LOJH01054334.1:0-12046 GCA_001685095.1 Ellobius talpinus
GAAGTAAGAGAGATAAAAGCCCAGTGGGAAAAGGTAGATAGGTTAATTTAAGTTAAGGAAAACTGGCAAGAAAGAAGCCAAGCAAACGCCAGGCATTCAATACTAAGAATATATCTGTGTGTGTGATTTATTTGGGAGCTGGGTAGTACCGCTCCCCCAAAAGCCAAAAGAATAAAACATCTCACAACACCCCTACCTCCTAAGCCTCCATAGCCTCCCAGTACAGCACCACCATCTGGAGATTGAGGACTCAAGCACATGAGATTATGGGCCCATTTCTCATTTAACCCATAACACTGGACGGTGAAAGTGGTGCCAGTTACTGTCAGGGATGCAGGATAGCAGGTGCTTCTGTCTTAGTGATGGGAAAGATGGGGCTGTAAAACAACCTCTGACTGCTTTGGGAAATGCATGGAAGTCACTTTCCTGGCAAACACGTTCACACTCAGCACCTACCAAAAGCGCTGCATGGTGCTGATATTTACAGCAGCCTTCTTGATAATTGCCCGCTGTCTTAGTTACTCTTCTGTTGCTGTGAAGCGATCCCATGACCAAGGCAACATTTAGAAAAGAAAGCATTTAATTGAGGGCTTGTTTACCATTCAGAGAGTTAGTTCATGATTGTCATGGCAGAAAGCAGACAGGCATGGTGCTGGAGCAGTAGCTGAGATCTTTACATCCTGATTGGCAGGCAGCAGGCAAAGGGAGAGGTGTTGGGCCTGGCACGGGCTTTTGAAAACTTAAAGCCCACCTGCAAGGACACACCTCCTAATCCTTCTCAGATAGTTCTACTAGCTGGGGACCAAGCGTTCAAACAAGTGAGCCTATGGGGGCCATTCACATCACCTCACCCACATTGGAAACAATCCAAACAGCCACTGATAGTAGTGAACAGCTGAAGAGCAGCTCCCAGCCTCCAGGACAGTGACACAGGCTTGACCTGAGTGTTTTTCTGCTGCCTCTGCAGTAGAAAACTCCTCTTGTACATGGTGGGGCGATTGGTTGAGAGACAGGGTAGGCTTGAGGCTGCCGGCTGGGTGATGCTGCTGAACTGTAGAAAAGGCAGAATTCTAGGGGGCAGGTGAGGTTGCCCGGAGAGCAGGATGAGGCAGGTCAGATGAAAGGCCCATCAAGAGTGACGCTTGGGGCATTGTGTATTCCGCATCTTGGTGTGTTGTTGCACACAGGACAACAGTGTACTGAGCAGTTGGAATTTCTCTCATTTCAACAGGCTCCAAGTGACCAACAGCAGGGTTTTGTCAGACTCTGGCCATAAGCCGGAGGTCCACCTGGCTCTGGTGCTGTGTTACCCATTGAGTACTGGTCTCTATCTTCTCCCCAATGGAGGGTATAGTGGCCAGGAAGAGGGAAGACCTGTTCTCAGACCCACAAGGGGAAAACCTCAGACTCCAAGGTCAAACCAAGGTTCTGCCCTACATGAATGTCCTTCCCTGGGCTGTGAGCTCTGAAAGGCTGCATGGCATCTAGACTGTTCTTGGAAACCTGAGCTGGGACGGAGCCCTGGGTACCAGAATGGGTGATCTTCCCCTCTGAGGTGGTCTTTCCACTAGCACGCATTGATATAATGTGCCCTTCCTCTTCAGGTAGCCCTGGATGGGCCATGAGGAGGCTGAGACCCCTGTCCTGCCCCGAGGCCTACCTGCAAAAGGCAAGTGACAGATCCTTATGCATGGAACAGGGAACAGTGCATCTCAAAGCTCAATATGCTTAAGTTTAAATAAGATTTGCCTGGAGCTGTGAGTGAAGGGATTCACCCAAATCCTGTTGAGAGAACACAGTGCAAGCTAGGCTTGCTAATTAACAGCTAGCAGCCATGGTTCACATGGTACTGTTTGAACTTTTCGTGTAGTAGAGATTCACCGGTCAGGGCATGGGATCCTAAGGTCACAGACACACATGCTCCTTGGCTTGACATGCTGGGATGACTTGGCTTGAGTCTGGGGTGGCGATGACCATCCTAACTCTTGCAGCTGAGAGGAGCTTTGGTGGGCTGGGCTTCCTGGTGCTGTTCTCCTCTGTGGTCTATGAAGCTCCCCTCCACCACTGTCTCTGACTATAGAAGATGTATTATAGGGGATTGCCTGCTCACTGGACAGAAACGAGCCAGTAAAGAAAGTAGTCACGGGTTCTTCCACAGCTTTGAGGTTACAAAGCTGAGGTAAGTCAATGTGGTTTTGTAAGTGAAATTTACACTGATCAGTGTGTGTGTGTATTTATTTATTTTTGATCTATGTGTATAGATGCTTTGCTTGCATGTGTGTATGTACATCATGTATGTGCTTGGTGCCCACATGGCCAGAAGAGGATGTTAGATCCTCAATATCTGGAGTGGACAGTTGTAAGCTGTCATGTGAGTGGTAGGAGCCAAATCTGGTACTTTGCAAGAGGAGCAAATGACTTTAATCTGTGAGCTGTCTCTCCACCTTATTTTTTAAGACAGGAAGCTCACTTTGTTAGCTAGGGTGGCTGGACAGTAAACTTCTTGGATCCAGTCATCTCCATCCTGTGATGCTGGGATGAAGATATAGGTAAATTGGCTTTCACTAGTGCTAGGGGGTCTGAAGTCACGTCCTCTTGCTCATTTAGCAAATGCTCCTACCCACTGAGCAATTCCCCATCCTTACATTGGTCATTTTTAATTGTCTGATGTAGCCAAGGCAGAACTATATCCTCAGGGCTCTCTCAGCACAACTGGTGACCTTTCCCAGGTACCACTTGGCCTGCATTTCATTTGTTTTTAAGATAATTGAATCAATATTGTATGCATGATCTGGCTGCTCCCAAATCATATATAATTCAAACTTCTGGAAAGGTAAGGCCTTAGATGTTCAGCTTGGATCTCCTTGGTGGAAATTGATAGGGTAGAGCGGTCAGTATGCTGGCCCTGGGCTCATCAGCTGACATAAGTCTTGACGGCCCTCCTCCTTATGGGGGAACTCCTAAGAGCACAGCTGCAGAAGGGCTGCTGTCCTCCCCCCAACCCCTCCCCTCTTGAGATTATAGATCCTTACCTGTCTCTGCAGGAGGATCCTTCAGCTTGCAAAAAGCCCTCCATTGCCTCCTCCAGTTAGAGGGGAGGCCCCTCTGGCGCACTGTGAAAGCAGGGTAAGCGGGTGTGCAAACTGCCTCCAGAGGCCTCTGAGTCACAAGGCAGCACGCACACATGAGGTGCTGGCATTCATCCCCTTGCCCTGGGTTTTGGTGAATGCATTGGCGTATTCATAGCCCCATACCCCTTGAATGTACGCATGCTCACCAAGTGGGCACCATTGTCTTTGACGCCTCAGCTTCTTTCCTCTTGTTCCTGTCATCTTTGGGATAGAAGGAGTTTCCCGCAGTTGCTGCCTGCTGGGTAGTCCCCTAGGGCCTGTTGAAACAACCCCATTGTATTTTTTTTGGCATCTTTGTAAAAACTCACATAACTGCAATTATATGGACTTAAATATAGGTCCTGAATTCTATTTAAACTGCAATTATATGGACTTAAATATAGGTCCTGAATTCTATTTAATTCATTTATCTATCTAGGTTTTTTTTTCCTTTTTTTGTGTCTGTATTTGGCTATAATAATGCCATGCTATTTTTGATGCAATGACTCTGTGGTATAATTTGAAATCAGGTATGGTGATACCTCCCACAGTATTGATTTTGTTTAGGATTGCTCTGGCTATCTTTGGTCTTTCATGCCTCCATGTAGATTTTTGAAGGGTTCTTTTCTGTGTTTGTGGAGAATAATGTTGAAATGTTGCTTGGTATTGTATTGAGTCTGTAGATAGCTTTTGGCAGCATGGCCATTTTCACAATATTAATTCTTCTGATCCATGAGAATGGAGGGCCTTTCTGTCTTCTAGTGTCTTCTTCATATTAGCTAGGCAATAGAATTAACCTAGATGTCAATGCAGAGTTTCAAGACCCAGGAGCTTCACCCAGAAGGAGAGCTGGGAACAGATAAGAAGGAGGCTCTTGGATACTGGAGGGATCAGGACCCCAAGGAGGAGGGCCTGCCCCTGTAAGGCCTTGAAGAGATGAGACTGGCTGGGCTCAGTGAACCAAGGCTCCCTCCCACGTGAATCTTCTTAAAATATTTACACTTTTTAAAAAATTGAAAATATAAAGAGTGTACATGGAAACAAATCTAAACAGTGTAAAGAGCATGTGTAAGAATTGAGAATTATCCTCATTCATATTCGAGGGCTGCCCAACTCTCTGCTGCATGTAAATATGTGTGTATGTGTGTATTCTTTTGTTAGGAGGGTGAATGATAGTGTATTATTTATATTGTCCTGTACTTTGCTCTTTTAACTTATGAAATATTTAAAGCACATAAAATATGGAAAATAACACCAAACATTCCTATACTCTCCACTCTGCTTACAGAACAAAACCAGGCAGGCTGTGTAGGGTTTCCCTCAACTCTACCTGGCTGCCAGCTTACCTCTCCCTCAGGGCTAGCAGTATTTGAATCTGGTGTTTGTTATTCCCTTGTGTGGTCTGTGCAGTAGTTTTAATACTGTGTATGTGTTCATGGACATTACATAGAGTTGTCCTGTGCTTTTCTGGAGTCTGTGCTCTGATGCTGCATGTATTATGTATGTCATATAGAGCTTGCTTCTTCTGTTCAACACCTTTACTATATTTCCAAGGCTTATACCTGGTTCCATCTCTCTGGCTTGCCAACTCTATGGCTGTGTGTGGTCAGTGCATACTTACTGTGTGCTACCCACTTCTGGTACCGTGCTCTTTGGTTGGCTTTCCTCCCCCATCCTAAAGATTTATTTGTGTCTATGAATGTTTTGCCTGCATATATGTGTGTGTGTGTGTGTTTCATGTGCATACCTGTTGCCTATGAAGAGGTTGTCAGATTCATTGGAACTGGAGTTACAGATAGTTGTGAGCCACTACGTGGGTGCTGGGAAGTGAACAGTGAAAGTGTTCTTAACTTCTGAGTCATCTCTCCAGTCCCATTAATTTTCCCCTTTTATTTACATGTGTGTTTGTACGCCAAATGTGTAGGTGCCCATGGATGTAAGAAGAAGGGTGTCAGATTTCCTTAGAACTATAGTTACAGTTCTAAACTGCCTAGAGTGGGTCATTTGGAAGAACATCAAGTGCTCTTAACTAGTGATCCATCTCTCTAGCTTCTGGTTCTCCTTTTTGACCACCAGAAATTGTGTAGCTGGGATATGGGGTGATTGTGATTTCAGTTTCCATTGATGAGGAAATACGGCTGGAGGCTGAAGGTTGTCTTGGGCCCTCTGTGCAGAGGCATTCCCACTTACACTCAGTGTGGTGATCATGGCTGTGGCATCTGTGGTACAACTGTAGACCTGCCTGTCAATGGGATGTGCAGGTTGTATTGCCCTAGGATGAAGTGCCAGCATGGGAAGGACGTGGGCCTCATGCTGGTCTAGGATGATGTCTAAGGTGTGCCAGTGTGAAAGAGAATTCTGGCCATGTTGCCAAGGCAAGCTGTGAGCTGTCTGATGTCAACAAAGATGGGAACATATTCATATTCTGTAGTGGCTCTCCTGCTCCTTTGAAATCTCTGACATTTTGGGCACTTAACATTCTTTTATTTTTAATTGATTTATAAGTTAACATACAAAGTGATGGTTTTCATGATGGCTTCTTATTAAACTTTGTTTTAATTCATCCCCATCCCCCGTTGTGCTTCTTAAGCTGCAGTAACAAAAGCCTCATGTCACTGGCACAAAAATATACCCAGACCAATGGTATGGAATGGCGGGCAAAGAAGTAAACCTATACAGCACAGCCTCCTAATCTTTGGCAAAGCTGTCGAAAACCTATGTTGAATAAAGATAGCTTCTTCAACAAATGGTGCTGGGAAATCTGAGTATTGGCTGATCTTTTTTTCTTTGAGTTGTTAGTTGTCTCGTGTTGGTGAATTTAAAGGTGAGGTCTCTAATTTTGTTTTTTTAAGCAGTCTGCACTTAAATTAGGTTGATGTGCATGCGGATGTTTGTCCTTTTTCTGCTGCTGAGCAGAGCTCTGTGTGTGAATGCTCTGTGTCTGTTGTCCCTTTGTTTGCTAAAGGATGTGGTCACATGCATGCACATTGCCTGGAAGGAGTGTGCTACTGTGGGCGTTTGTGTGGGCTCTGTACAGACATGATCTTCATTCTTCAGAAGAAGCCCTGAGAGTGGGCTGTGTGGACAGTGAACATGTCACCTCCCAAACTGTCACATTCTTCTCCAGGAATCTGGCACTGTCACTGACTCTCACTTGGGTCTGTTTCACCTGTCTGAGGCTGTGTGCCTCCTTTCTGGGTACCTGGACTCTTTAACACTCAGAAGAATATAGAACAGATATGTGGCCAGCTTAGGACAGCTGGACCAGCATCACAGAGTTTCTGGTCACTTGTACTGGCATTTGGCCCCTGGTGGAGCCTAGAAGGAGGAAGGCTAGGCAGGACTCCCCATCTGCTTTGGTGTGTAGAATGACAGATGGGGTTCCTGGTAACGACTGAGGTTGACTTTCCAAACAACCTCATAGGCAGGATGGTACTCTGAGACAGATCTAATGTAAATTAGGAAATTGTATGTCAATTAGGGCATGCCCAGGGCTGTGACTGCGAGCCTAGCTTCTGACACATAGTAGCCATCATGCTGTGAGGTTAGGTGACATCACAATGATAGCATCCTCACCCGTAGGTTGTTTTATACTAAATTTCAATAGATTTAATTTTGATTTGAGGATCAGAGAGAAACTGAGAGGAAAGCATAGAGATGTCCTATACAACTCTGTCTCTAGCACATGCAGGGTTTCTCCCTGTCTTAAGGTTTCTACTGCTGTGAAGAGACACCATGACCATGGCAATTCTTATAAAGGAAAAACATTTAATTGGGGGGGTTACATTTTCAGGGTTTAGTGCATTATCATCGTGGTGTGACATGTGGCATGCAGGCAGACATGGTGCTGGAGAAGGAACTGAGCACTGTACATCTTGACCCCACAGGTGACGGGAAGTGATCTGAGACACTGGATGTGGCTTAAGCATATATGAGACCTCAGAGCCCACCTCCACAGTGGCACACTTCCTCCAAGAAGCCCATACCTACCCTAACAAAGTCACAACTCCTCATAGTGCCACTCCCTATGAGCTTATGGGGACAATTACATTCAAATTGCCACACTCCCCATTATCAATAGTTCTCCTATCTTGTGCATTTGATGCCATTGATGAGTACACAATGACTGCCACTGTCATTCAAAGACCAGAGTGCACAGTAAGGTTCACTCTATGCTTTACAGTCAATGGATGACTTTAGACAATGTTGGATGTCATGGACCATGGAATAGTGTGTTGCCCTAAAACTCCTAGGTCCATTCAGCCTTCCTTCCATACCCTGACAACCCCTGATAATCACTCCATGGTTTCCCTTTTACAGAGCCTCCCATGGTTGAACCATGTACTATGCATCCTGGTCTGACTGGCTTTTTCCACAAAGGAAGATATAACAGTTCATTCATATTGTTTGACTTGGTGGCTCATGGTTTTTGGTTACTGAATAACAGTCTCTGGTCTGGATAGACCTTTGATGTATTGAAATCACTGGCTGCTTCCCAGTTTGGTTCCATGAGGAAAGCAGTTGTGTGTTGTGGAATACTTGTTTAACAATGGAAAGACGTGTGTGACATTTGTTTAATTATGTTAAGATGTGTTGCTGTTTTATCTTGCCTGCCCAAGGCACCTGACTGGTCTAAAAAACTAAATGACCAATAGTGAAGGAGGAGGTATGGGTAGACCTTCTAGGCAGGCAGAGTAAGTAGGAGGATCTATTTAGGCTCAAGAAGAAAGAAAAGGAGACGACAGGGAGATGCCAGGGGCCAGTCAGCCAGACACAGAGGAAGCAGGAAAGTTAGACATACAGAATGAAAGATAGGTAAAAAGCCCTGAGGCAAAATGTAGATGAGTAGAAACAGGTTAAATTAAAAGAGCTAGTGGTTCAACCCTAAGCTAAGGCTGAGCATTCATAATTAACAAGTTTCTGAGTCTTTATTTGGGAGCTGGTTGGTGACCCAAAGAAGATTACAGCTACAGCTCTGAGCATCCACAGAAGTTTCCTTGGTTTCAGGGGACCTTAGCAACATATAGTCCTGACTTTCCCTGTCACATCTCATGTGTTTCCTGCGTGGCTTACACACAGAAATTCCTAGAGTTGGCAGAACTCGACTGTGGCCAGGGGGTAGACTTCTATAAATTATGCAACATGAAACTCACAGAGAGTTTACTTGCCAGAGGAGTAATGCATCTGTGAAGGAAGATAAGACCTGGGGAGGGAGAATCACGCCTCTGGGGGAGGGCACCTCCCCCCTCCCTACCCTGTACCACGATAGAGGGATGACCCACTAAGGGAGGGCCTGAGAGGATGTGTCTGACACATGATGGAAGAGAGAGAGCGCCCTTGCCTCACGTGCCGCTCATGGGAGGTGGTGTGTGTGCACACAGAGTCCTGTCCTTCCCATTGATGGACACTTAGTGAACAGAACGATGCAGCTACAGGTTCCGCTGCAAGGCTGGAGGCTCACATGCCTGGGAAGCAGCATCACACTTTCGTGCCTGGTGGTCCCACCTGCCTGCAGAACCTTCTGGGGGCCTGAGGTCCTTGTTTGTTGATGAGCATGAATGGGCTCAGCTTCCTCTTCAAGGTCACTCTCTGTTGACATGTTTCTCGAGAATAACTGGGCTCAAAAAATAGCTGGGGTAGAGTGCTTGCCGAGCTTGCAAGCCCCTCTCGGCTGGACTGTAGCCCTGCAGGAGGCAGGTGGTACACTGGTTTATGTCTATAATCCTAGTACTTGGGAAGTGAAGATCAGCAAAGGGACTCTAGATATCCTGGGCCTGGCAAATACGACTCTAGCAGACCTTGCCCTTCTCTCCCAGTCCTTCTGCCTTGCTAAAACCATTAAACTGCACTCCTACAACTAGCCACCAAGGTCTCTTCCCTTATTTGGCCACTTTCTCCTCCTGAGACTGACTATCAAAGGTCTGGCTATCAAAGCATTGAAGTCCAGCAATCAAAAGCCCCCTTTGGCTCACCCAGTTAACATGCCCAGTTAACACTAAACACCTCATTCTAACATGGATTTTTCTCTTGTATTTTTACAAACTGCCGCTTTCCTTTGTGCCACACCTGTGTCTTTATCCTTCTGGGAAAATACCCCTGCCCTCTTTCCCTCGTTCCCTTCCCCTTCTCCCTCACCCTCTATCTCCTGTGTTTGTCTCTTATTCCCTGTCCTTTGTCCCTCTGGGGCAAATAAATCTCCTTTGTGCTGAGAACTTGGTCTTGGAGATCCTGAGCCAGTACCCATCCTTTGAGAGAGCAGGACTTGCAAGATCAGCTGCATGGGGAGTTTGGAACTAATCTGGCCTAGGGATCCTGTCTAGGCCAAGCGAGCGAGCGAGCGAGCAAGCAAGCAAGCAAGCAAGCAAACAAGCAACATGGTCCCTAGGAGTGTGCAAAGAGTTCTCTCTAAGGTTCCATCACCTGGCTCAGGGAGGAGTGTCTTTTCTTTTGCTCCAGGATTAAACTGAATCTTGCAGATGGGCCTGGCCACCTGCAGAGATGGTCAGAAACCTTGGACTGAACTGGCTTAGAGAACTGTCCAGGGAGCCAGCAGTGTCTACCATGCACTTCAGCTTTTCTGTTGACTTTAAAAATGTACCCATTCTAATTTTAAAATAGAACAGAAAAAGATGTTAAGCTCAGTGCTTTCATTAGTGAAGTGTATTCTTTGATTTACCTTAAACTGTTTCCGTGGTTATTTTCTTAACATTTCTTCTCTCAGGGAACACTTATATATCCAGGTATTATAAAAATGTGAGTTTCAAATTATTCAGAAAAAGCCCAGGTGACCCGAAGCTCCCGGGGAAATCGTCAGCTTTGAATGCTTAGTGTCTCTGGCTTTTGGAGGTTGATCACAGACCCGACACTGGAGGAGACAGTGTGTGCCAAGTTCTGTGATGACCTGTTCCACAGACACTTTAAGGTCATTTGGTGATTGAACCAGAGAGGGGTGTTTGTCTCAGTGCAATAGACTTCCTGTAAGCATCCCACCCTAGGTTTGTGCCCACGCCATTAACCTGAATTTTGCTACTATGTATAACTGAGGATAATGAACATATATTGGTTCTCATATTTAATGAAAATCTGAAATGCTGACATCATTCCAATGAGGTATGAAGAAGACCTGAGCTCCCTTTATCCATCTGGGGATGGAGGCTCATACTTAAACCCAGAAGCAGACCAAGGAGGCCCTTTCAGCGTGATGTTGTATTCAGGGTTTCCTGTTTCTTTGACCCCATGTTTCCTGGTAGTACCTGGTGGCTGGATGTCGTGTGCTTGTCTCTGTGTCTCCTTGGCCCCTCTGATGCCCACTTCTGACCATGCCAGATCGCATGACGTCTTGTATCACCTCATCCCCACCCTGACCCTAAATGCCTACACACCTTCCAGATGTACCCAATTGCTGCCTGCTGTGGGAGATGTGGTCTCATCCTTTTGCCTGCAAGTGGGTCTCTGTCTCCCACACTATGAGACCATTCTTTGTTGCCGTGGCCTGGTCTCCCATAGCCCAGGTTCCCCCACTGTGAGAGGCCTACAGGGCAGAACCCTGTTTTTCCCACTATAGTTCAGAGCAGGGGTCACAAGGCTGGAGATGATGAGGTGGCCACCTGTCCCTAGACATAGCCTGTCTCACTCCTTTCTCATCCCTAGAAACTCAGAAGCTCTCTGAGGCTGTGCCCTGTCCCATGTGGTTCCAATGGTTTGCTGAAGAAGACTCTTCTTGGGAAATCTCACTTGAGCATCTTGACGTCCAGCCTCAGAAAAACATAATTTGGTGAAACGTGACAGTTCTGTAGTGGAACTTCCCAGCTTGGTTGTCTTCTTAAAAATTCATTTTATTCATATGAGCATTTTGCCTGCATATGTGTGTATGTGTGTGTGTGTGTGTGTGTGCACCATGTGCATTCTTGGTGTCCCATGAGATCAGAAGGGGGGTTGGGTGTTCTGGAGCTAAAGTTACAGGTGATTGTGAGCTGCTGGCAACTGTCTTGGATTCTTGGCAAGAACAGCAAGTGTTTTCAACCACTGAGCCTTCCTTCTAGCCCCAGTTTGGATTGTCTTTGTGCCCGATCCCCATCTGCTGAGCTGATCAACATGGATGGAGTTTTGAGAGATAGGGTATCAGTGGGATTCCAAGTTGTAGCTAGGGAACTCACCACAGTGGGTCCCTGGTGCGGCCGGGGACATCTGACGAAAGCTGCTATGTTCTGGACCCACCTGCCCAGCAACCTCCCCTGGTGCCTCACTCTCTGTCAAATCTCAGCCTGGTCAGCTCTGAGCTCTCTGCTCTGCCTACATCCCTAGTGTCTCATTGTGCTGCTGTGAGTACCATTTGGCTTCATTTTTTTCTGTGTGTGTAATTTAATGAAGCAACTTTCATCATGGAGTTGATTCTGGTATGACTTACAAAGCTCAGTTTATCAGTGTAGAATATTGGTCAGCTTAGAAGAATGTTTCTGTAGAGCAGGAAGTGAATGGTTTGGTGTAGCGGGAAAAATCTAAACTACATGCAAAATAGCTTCAGGCCACCCTAATGCTCTGATGGCCAAGATGGACTAGAAAGGAGAAACTTTTTTTTATTGTTTTTATTGCACTATACATTTTTGTCCACTCCCCTCCCTTCCTCTCTTCTCCCCTCTCCTGTGACTCCAAAGCTCTCAATTTACTCAGGAGATCTTTTCTCCTTCTTGCATTTAGATCAATGTATGTCTCTCTTAAGGTCTTTTCTATTGTCTAGGTTCTCTGGGGTTGTGGACTGTAGGCTGATTTTTCTTTGCTTTTTAACTAAAAGTCACTTATGAGTGAGTACATATTATATTTGTCTTTCTGTGTCTGGGTTACCTCACTCAGTATAGTTTTTTTTCTAGATCCATCCATTTCCAGCAAATTTCAAGATGTCATTTTTTACCACTGAGTAGTACTCCATTGTGTAAATG
>LOJH01054335.1:0-12046 GCA_001685095.1 Ellobius talpinus
TGGTGTTATCATGTTGTTTTTCGGATTGTTGGAGGAATTCTTGCATTGGTGCCTATCCATCTCTTCCTTCAAATGCTCTGTGATGGATCTTCTGGTACAGGATCAGGGCCCCTTGCTGTCCAGGGACCTTGCAGACAAAAGGCCTAGCTTGCTGCTTGCAGGCTTAGTGAAACAAAGGAACTCCCACCTGGTTGCACTCACCACCCAGTCCCAGCCCCAAAACAGGCTGAGCTGGGGGATCTTCTGGCCCTGAAGAAGAAGGGAAGGGGAGCCTGGGCGCAAGCTGGGATGGGATAGGAAGAGAGAAGTAGTAGCCAGGGAGAGCCAATTTCTTTTCTTATGGCCTAATAGTCTCTTTAGGTTCTTACAGGATAGAATGGTAAGATATTTGTATTTTTTTTCAGTGAAATTTTCTTCTCTTGAAAACTTGTTGGAAATAACAACCATATTTTGAAAATAAGCCCCAGAGATGTAATGGATTAGTATACATACATATTTCATTAATTACCACCCATTGGAGATTCTATCACCAAAGGAATAAAATATGTCCTAACAATCAATAACTAACAAATGTCTTTACAAACAACAGTGACAACAGTACACACACACACACACACACACACACACACACACACACACATACAGAGAAGGGGGGGTCTTTGAGGTTGATTTTAGTCCTAAATGCCAAATCAATTATCAGCAAAAAAAAGAAAAAAAAGAAAAAAATATCCAGCATGTTTTAGAATGGTAGATGGATGAGTAAATTGTCAAATGAAATCCAAGTGTAACTGACCAAGGGTTAAAATATAAGGATCTTTTCTTTTTAGCAGTCCCAGTCAGGAAACAGCAACAGCAAACAATCTGGTTCCCTGGAGGAACGATGACGGGACACTTTGTAAACCAGCGACACTGGCACATTTGCACTGCTTCTTTAAATGATTCATTTAAAAAGCCCCCGTGTGAAAACTGAGGTGATTGCAGGATGTTGGCTAGTTTCTGACACCCCAGGGCAGCATCTAGTCATCTAGTCCACTTGTCTCTGGGGCAGTGTCTTCTTGGAACAAAATAGTTCTTTCCTGTCTTTTTTTTTCTGTGTCATTCCAGAGGTGTGTCAGGCACACATACATATTTTTCCTAGTACTAGAGAAGAAAATAATGCAGAATGCATTCTGTGCTGTTCTTGCGTTTTCCTTTGCATATTTGAAGGTAAGATTATATTAGATAACACTGTATGTTGGTGAATGAAAGACAACCTTGCTTTTAATGCCCTCAGTGTATTCTCATCATTTACTTAACCATTACTGTACTGAGTACAGATACTGTAACTGAGATACTGAGATTGCTTTCAATATTCTGGCAGTAAAATTCTGTGTCTCCTTAGTCGCTCAGGGTCTGCAAACTGATTTAACTCATGAAACACAATGATGAATGTGAATCGTTCTCATCAAAAGATTTCTCTGTCCCCAGGAACTACAGCCCTTTGAGTGACTGTAAAGCTCACTCCTCACCTGTGTTATTTCTCACAGGAGAAACCACCATATTAGTTATTCAACGAAGAGATGGTTGAAGGAATGAACTCAGTACCAGTCCCATGGGTAGGTGGTTATTCTGCATGTCACTATGCACAAGGATCACCAGGGGAACTTGGGCTGTGTCCATTCAGGAGAAGCCTGAGAGTCTGCATTACTAACAAGCCTCCAAGTGATGCCCAGGCTACTTTTGGCAGGGCACGATTTGAATAATAAGATTTGTAGGAATGCAGTACCTTTTAATTTTGATGTAGTGAATGATAGCATTCAGATTTTGAAGGTAGGGTGTTGCTTAGATTTTACAAATGGTGACTGTGCCCCTGTTCTACAGGCTGGATGATCAGTCTAATGGCTAATGGTGGCATGTATTACCTGTCTTAGCTTAGCTCTGAGCCTATTGTGCAAAGTTCCTGATTTAGGGACATAGTAACCTTCAGTTGATTAAAAGAGGATTTATAGAATGAGCAGTTTAATTTCTTCAGTTGTTGTCTTTGAAGATAGCATCTACATATGGCTCCTGGGAATAAGATTTATATGACAAATTGAGACCAAGGTGGCCAGGCTTCATTGTGACGACAGCTTTACCTCTTCTTAAAATGCAGATTCTTTGTAAACAAGAATTGTTGAGTAGAGGGGGTGGAGAGTGGTTGAGAGCACGGGTTCCTCTTCCGGAAGACCCAGGTTCAAGTCCCATCACCCACATCCTATGTAACTCTAGTTTCAGAGGATCCTCTCTCCTCCTCTGGCCTCCATGGTCACTGGGTACACAGAAAGACGTGCAGGCAAAACACTCACACACATAAAATGAAAGTAAATAAATCTAAGGAGTATTAAAGAAGAATAAATCTTAAGAAAAAGAAATGGTAGAATGGAATATTTTTTGTCTCTTCGTAAAATTTGATGTGGCCTATGATGAAAACTATCTCTTTATCCAAACTTTAAATATATTTTTCAGTACTAGGAATCAAAGCTAGGACATTGCACATGCTAGCATGAGCTCTGTGGCTCAACTCCAGTCCACCTCCCAAACTCCTCTGAGCCTTCTTCTCCACCAGGCATCTAGCTAGGTCTTGGTACCCCTGCAATGGCTTTTGCTGTGCCAGGTCTGATGTTTGCAACAATGCTGATAAGTGGTATTTGGGTACCTTGGTATTCTATCAGATGCTTTCCCACACCCTTGCTCTCCAGTCTTTGGTCTGCCTTTCACATGAGTCCCGTTGGGATTAATTCTACAAGATTTCCTCTACTTCTTTTAGTAATTTCCCATTCACTGACCCCCTTACCTTCTCTAATATTGCTCATAAATCCTGACTGCTTTGCTGTACTGAGAGAGCCTATACTCTCCTGTGCTAGTACCCTGTGATAAACTCCTTACCTATTGAACAAATGTCGGAATCAGCTTTGTTTAATATCTGTTTCTTGTCCTTCTGTACAATCATCTTCTTGTGATATTTGAAAAGCATTAAACTGGAAGCAAAATTTATTCTTGTCACCTTTAAATTTTTTTAGTGAATTTATAATCACAATAAAACTCACGTTAGATGCAAATACTGCTCAAAATTCCATTTTTAAAATAACATTGGGAAGAAGTCTGAACTTGTTACCAAACTTTTGGGTCATTAAAAGGTAGTTTTTAGAAAGAATTGAATCATGAGTCATTGGCCTAAAAACATGCACACTAAAGCTTTAATTCTATTTATATGGTATGAGGGAACTAATTAGATGTAATAACTGGCTCAAGGGAACAGTGAAACAGCATAGATGCATCTGGAGGTAAAGGATTGTAGAGGTGAGTTACAAACCTAGATGAAACCGGCTTTGCCACAGTGGGAAGGAAGTCAATTAAAACTGCTACCTGTCAGGGCAGAATTTATGCATTTCTGTCAGTTGCATACAATTTGTAAGTGTGAAAAATAGCTCAAAGACAGTGAGCAAGGGTGAAGTCTAATGCGGGAAAAGATTCATGAGAGGTGCCATTTTCTATTGAAATGAATTTTTTCCCCTTCAAGATGATGGCCATCTTTCACTTAGACATGTGACCCAAGTCTTGACTTGCCACCCGTCCTGAAAAATAACAAAATATCTCAATAGTTGTGGATGATTGCTTTAGTCAGAGTTATTATTGCTGTCATGAAACACCATAACCCAAAGCAACTTGGGGAGGAAAACGGTTTATTTGGCTTACATTTCCACGTCATTGCTCATCAAAGGAAGTCAGGACTGGAACCCAAACAGCAGGAATCTGGAGGCGGGAGCTGATGCAGAGATCATGGACAAGCACTGCTGACTGGCTTCTTCCCCTAGGGCTTGCTCAGCTTGCTTTCTTGGAGAACCCAGGATCACCAGTCTAGGGCTGGCACTACCCATAATGGGCTGGGCCCTTCCCATCATTATCATTTATGCCCCAGCAATGCTTTAGCATGCATGGGCAGCCTGTTTATGGTGGTTCTCCAGTTGTTCCTATCCTGGGCAGTCCTATATGCTTGTGTTATTGTCATACCCAAGGTTCCACAGTTTTTCTTTATACTGTCTATCTAGCATTTTTGAGGCCTTCCTCTTTGCGTTATCCCGTGCACGCCTCCAAGCAGTGTTATCTTCGGGTATCTGCCGTCATTCATTCTCATAACACAGGTCAAGGTGCCGTTGCTGTATCTTGTAGTTTACTTCCTTCTGTAGATGGAGATGTTTCTTAATGATAGCATGGCTGGAAATGACCAGCTAGGTCCTCTGGGGAATTCAGTAAGTGGGTGGAAAGAGGTTCAGCTGCTCGGCTAAAGGCTACCACATGAAGAGGAAGAGACTTGACCTGGTCAGTTGTCCTCATCAACTCAGACCTTGAAACACAATATGGACGAGTTCTGGGCCCTTCCCATCCATCACTAATTAAGAAAATGCCTCACAGGCTTGCCTACAGCTTGATCTTATGGAGACATTTTCTCAACTGAAGCTCTCTACTCTCTGAGGACTCTAGCCTGTGTCAAATTGACGTAAAACCAGCCAACACACTGATCATATAAGAATGGTAAAAAAAGATGAGTTCTACATTATACATTGCCATAAAGCAGTGGAAAATGAAAGACACTTTTATATTATGTAGTTTTCCACCTTCAACCTTGAAGTCAGAACATAAAGAAAAATATCTGTTTTCCCTAGAAAATGTGAGCATGGTGTGAGGCCACTATCCACTCAGAACAGGCTGTTTTCAAGAATTCATTTTCATAATTGAGCATATTCTTTTGAACCAGAGTATATTTAGAGAGGGCAGTACAGTTGGAGTTGACCAAAACCAGTTTGAAACCCTGCCTGGAATTAAATCCGTATTATCCAGGAACCAAGCTGAATCAACAGATGCTAGAGCAGAGCCATTGTGCTGGTTTCCATTCTGAGAATGACAGCTGGAGCTCAGAATCGCTGGGTGGAGACATAACAAATCCTTGGTACTCAATTACCTGACTTCCTTAAGTCTCTCTCCCTAGGAAGTTTGGTCAGCTAAGTGGACCATTAGGTAAAACTTATAACGTAGTGCCTAGGCACCAGCATTCTGATTAAGTTTTCTCTTTTATGGGAGGTTTGGAGTAGTTACTTTTCTGTGGCTGTGACAGAATACATTAACAGGAGCCGTGTAATGCTTTATTTCAGCTCAGGTTCCAGATGGCAAAGGTCACGATAGAAAGGCCAGGCAGAGAGAGAGAGAGAGAGAGGGAGGAGGAGGAGGAGGAGGAGGAAATGGAGCCAGGCTAGCTGCCCTCAAAACCCACATCCCAGTGATAAAACTCCAGCCGGGCTCCATCTCCTAAAGGGTCCATTACCTCTTCAGACAGCATCACTGGGGACCAAGTGTTCAAAGCTAAGTGTAGATGGGGCATGGTGGTACACGCCCTTAATCCCAGCACTTGGAAAGAAGAGCCAGGCAGGTCTGTGTGAATTCAAAGTCAGTCTGGTCTATGTAACAAGTTCCAGGCCAGCTAGGGCCACACAGTGACTCAAATAAAGAAAATCAAATGAAATGAATCCGAACCTAACAAAAACAACAGCAACAAAAACAAACAAACAAAAAAAACCCCTACACTCATATGGGGAACATTTCTCATCCAAACCACAAATGTGGACCTTATTATTTATTAATTAATTAACTTACCCTTTGACAATTTCATGCATGTAATTAATCTGGGAGGCAGCTTAATTGATAAAGTGTTTGCCATACAAGTGTGAGTACCTGAGTTCAACTGTTGCTGTACAGGGTAAGCAGGATGTAGCTGCTGGATCGTGGTTAGGTTTGATGCTGAGGTCTGCCAGCTTCCATGTGAGATATGCTGGGCAAAGCAACACAGTTCACTAAAGTTTGTTGTCTTTGCTGTAAAATGTAGGTTATAAAAAAGCATGGAGTTGGCTTGTGAGTTAAAGGAGTTGTGCTAGAATGTGTAGCTTGCCACTTGAGCCAGACAAATTTTCCAGGATGACTGTTCTATTTTGCTCTCTGGTCCTTTCCACCACTTGGGATTTTATTTATTTCAGTTTCTGTTTTCATCCCTGTTTTTCTGGTAAGTGAAGTTGACAGGACTAGCAAAATGAAGCGAGTGTCTTAATGTCTGGCTGCCATGTGTAGCAGTGTCTGAATCAGTCTGGAGGCCCATCTTTGTTCTGAACTGAGGTGGTCTAGCACACGTCACACTGGCCTTGGGGCGTTATGGTACCAATAGGACCGGATCCTCCTCCAGAGTTTCTGATTTATGTCAGGGTGATGATTAAGAACTGTCAAGTGGAATTATTCTGTCTAGTGATCTGCTCTTTACAGCGGTGCAGTGTCAGGAGCAGAGTTTATTTTCAAGAACAGTGCCACTGAGTCACAAATAACACGGCAGCAGCACCCTCATGGTGTTGAAGTGAGTTTAGGGTTTTGTGTCCGACTGCCTCTGTAGCTCTCCCTCATGCCACAGGCTGCGTGTGCCCGCTGCCATGCAGCTTCTGCTCCATACAGGACTCAAGCCTTCACTTCTTGTGTTTGCTTTGTCCTGGATCAACATCGCCAGGATTTCCCAATTCTTTTCGTTCTGAGAACTCGATGGGGGGAGCGGGGGATAATCATGCCAGAAAGTTCTCATTTTGGTAAAGAATATCACTGGGCCCTCTAAAAACTGAGTTCTGTGCTCTTTTAGATCCTGAACACTTAGAACACCATACGTTCTCCCCTTTCCTCCTTTGGTTCACTTTTCCTGTATTTTTTTTTAATTTTTAATAGAAATATTTTCTCCGAACACAGTCTATTCACTGATATGTGAAAGTATACAGAAGAAGGTACCACCTTCTTTGCCTTTGCTAAGTTTGTTGTCGGGGTCCCTGCACAAAAATGTAGATTAACACGAGAAAAATATATGATTTTAGGAATATTTCATGTACATCTTTAGAAAGAAAGACCAAGAGAATCTGAGGGACACACATATCTTTGTGCTGTTTGAACACTGGGCAGTGGTATAGAGCCATGACTTAGTCCAAGGGTCAGTAGTCATGATCTGGTGGCCTTTGCAGCTGCTTATTGGGGGAAGACTCTCATCCTTGTGACCTCAGAGATAAACACATTCCTCCTGCCTAGGCACAGGAAGAGAACTCTTTGGCCTTAATAAGATTTTATTACCTATTTTAGAGGATTCTCTTAAGGCCAGCTTCAAAGGGAAAATCGGAAAGAATTTCCTGCTGTGTTTTTATGAAATGCCAAGGTGTTAAATTTTGAGGAAGTATGCCTTGAACCATATCACAAAAATATTATTTGTGCTTTCTCTGTACCAGGCATTCACTTAAACTGAGCTAGGGTACAGTGGTATGCATAACTGGGTGTCATCCCTGCCACCAGGGAATTTTTATTCTATGGAGAGAAGCATAATTCAGAAGAGTTTGATGCATAAATGTCAATGGTGGTAACCTGATAAAAAATGAGAGGTAGCTGTACCGTGGGAGCACCCAGCAGGAGATGAGATTATTGGTAGGGAGGAAAGATGGTTGGGAGTAATAATTTAGCCAAGATCTGAAGGAAATTTAAAAACGAACTCAGTCAAGTAGCTGGAGTGGAGGGAAGCACATTCCAGGCAGAAAAAAGCTGTGCGCAGAGGCTGTGGAAGGAAATAGCATGGCACAGTCCTACATGATGAGACTCTACACTGCATATTCCTAGCACAAGATCTATGTACGTTTTAAAAGATAATTCTCAAAAAGGTAAAATCATAATTTATACTGATATAGAATAACGTGTTTAAGATTATACCAACTCATAAGAGACACTCAGGCAAATAGTAGAACCAGTATAGAGAGAATTCAAATACACACACAATATACAAACGTACACACACATATATCTGTATAAATACATATGTATGTATGTGTGTATGTACGTATGTATGAAGGTGAAATTAGTTTCTAATTTGAACCCCCAAACAGACGGGATAAAATTTGTTTGTCTACAAACAATACTTACTTTGCATGTCTATCAATTAGGTATGGTTTACAGAGTTTTAAAATGAATCTGGACCTTATAACAAAGAGGCGGTCTCCTTTCCATACATGCTTTTCTATGGAAACACATTCATTTTCTTCTATAACAGAAGCTGCAGTTATGAATACATTTTTGTAGTTCAGAGCTAGTTGGATTTGATTTTAAGTGGGCATAATACAGTGCTGAACAATTCATATTCTACCTTGACTATGTCCCACCATGTTGAACAGACTATCCAGCCACTATCTTTCTACATCTCCCTTTAAACGCAAGTTTAATAGATTTCTAATGACTAACTTCTTCCCTGTCACTGCAAAAAGCAAGAAAATACTATCTTTGGGAGAAGGTTTGTAGAAAAATAGGGCAGAACTCAGCTTCCAAGTTGGAGCCTGTACGAGAACTAAGGGGACACCTTGCCAGTGACCCCCCAAAATGAGATCTGGCACAGCCTCCAGAGGGCTGGCAAGGAAAGAGAATCTCAAGTTGTCAGTCAGACTTTCTGTAGAGAATGGTAATCATTTGGTCAATTAGCAGAATGACTGGTGCTGATGCATTTTAATTGATGGCTTGCTTTGCTGAAGTGCTAAGCCAGTGTTGACAGGTACTACAACAATCTTAATTGGCACTCCTACTCAGGAGCCATGTGTTAAAAACGTTCCTACTGTTAAGTAGAAGGACTCACCCTCCTGTTCTATTGGAAACTGGGTATGTTGAGTATAGACTGTGTTCTGTGTTGATGCCATATTGTGCTTTGAGACAGAATTAGAATAGCACCTTCTAATCCAATTGTAGCAGACCAGAGTTCAAAGCTGTTGCATCACAAATGTTGGATTTAAAAAGTAACTGGTTTTGATTGAGTCGTGTTGTTGTGCCCCAGTTACAAATTTTCTCTCTCTCTTTTAATTAGTGTAAATTCATCTAGCTTCTCATGAATGCTGTCTCTAGTGTTGTTTCTGCTGGAAGCTTCTGGCCTGTGGGATAGTGCATAAATACTTTAAATAAAGAAAGAGTACTTACAATGTAAGTAAGTTACCTCCAGGAAACAATGCCACAGGCGTTCTTTCCCTTCTTCAACAAATGTAGCACACAATGTTAAAACCAGGTCTCAAACATCTCAGTTTGCTTCCTTCTGCTTTCATCCTGGTGAAAAAGCTATGAAACCTGTATAATTTCTGAGCTATATTTGTTGATTTATTTAAAAGAAACATGTAACATAATCCCCAAGCCTGCAAAAGCAGGTTTACTCTTTGCTAAATCAGGCCTCTAATAGTAAACAGCTCAGAAAGCCTTCCACAATATTTATGAACAGTTTCTCAGTTTTATGCTCAGATATTTCTGTTTCACTCTACATAGGAGATAATCCAGGCTGAACAAAAGAGTAACCTTTTTTAGAAGGAGGACCCTGGACAGTTGAGTAGTGAGCTGCGCGATTACCAATTCTTCAAGCCCAGCTTTTATGTTAGGCAACTTTATAACTTCATCCATTTCAAAGAGGCAAGCATTAAAGACCATAGAGAAAATAAAAGGAGAAAGAGATGAAGAGACATATCCCATCCTTTACATCTCTGGAGCCACTTGTTCCATGGCCACCCTTGCTGAGGTAACCGAATTTAAGGCCACAGCATAACTTGTGAAGGGTCATTTCACCGTTCTCCACTGTGGTCAGTCTACATAAGCAGTGAGAGGGAGTGGCTACCATTACTCTTCTTCCTTCTACTGTTCAAAAACATGCTTGTGCCTTTCTCTGTGCATTTTGTGTCATCAGTAATTTATATTTTCATGTTCACCCAAATGGCCAAGTAACAGATATTACAGCAAAAAAAGAAAAAAAAGAAAAAAGAAAGAAAAGAGGAGCCTTCTTGTCTTCTTATGACTTGTAATTAAGATGAAAAGTCCAACAGTAGTGTCTGTACACAGAAATACATTCATGCCTTTGTTCTCTAAATTCACGGATCCACGCCTGGGGTTCCTACTTGATGCTTGGCTATGACATGTTTCTTAAGCGTGGCCATCTTGACATTTACCTGTGGATGATGTATGGAAAAAGTGCAGACTCCTGGCTTCCCTCCTGCAGTGGAGAGAGAGGTATCTTGGGGCCAGGATGGGTGGGATGCGGAATGGGTAGGTTTCTCATATTTTCCAGGTGGATAATGGATACATTTAATGTCTGACCATCATTTTAAGGAAATAATAAGCCTGACACGTGGGACAAACAGCGAACAATGAGTTGAGAGAAAATGTGCAGTAGTCGTGGTTTGTGTGTGTGTTTCAGTCTTTCATTCTTCAAGGCACAGCTGTTCTTATCTTCACAGCAAAATCTTCAGGAGCCTCTTTTTCGCAGTAGAGGGTGTGTACCCATCCATGTCACGCTTTGCACCCACAGTAGATGGTGTGTGCCATCCATGTTACACTTTATGTTCACAAAAGAGGGTGTGTGCCCACACATGTCACACTTTACACATCATTCAAAGGGCTTAGGGAATCCCCTGAAATCCATTCATAGACCTGGCTGGGTGTGGTGTGTGTTCCAGGATTCGCTTCATCTGTTGGGAATATCTTATGGAGTAAAGAGGGTAAAAAAGTGTTTCTAGGCATACCACCTTGCTCTTGACTCCTTGTAGACTGAACAAGGCATGCCATCAAACACCAGGGCATTGAGAATGCAAGCCACTGCCACTGTGTGAAGCCAGCAGGGCACCTTGTCTCTGCAACCAGGAGAATGAAGCAGTTTCACAAATTCCTTCCTGTGTACAGAATTTTCCAGGTCCAAGCCACCTGACATACCCCACTTCATCTGTGAGCAGGCCAATGTCCTCTGTGGGCATGAAGTGGATTGAAAGGTTCACAGAAACCAAATAGAAGAGATTAGTTCCATGTATTGAGAATATCATTACCTCTGACCACACAAGAAGAGTCACACAATTATTTTTGAATTAATATTTGATTTGATTGAATTGATAAATTAAATCATAACAGGACTGAACTAAAGCCAGAGAAGAACCTTCCCTCCCCTTTAATGGCAACAGTACCTGGCAATAGTTATTTGGTTTAAAAAAAAGTAGCAATGTTGGATCTTGGTCTAGTACAGTGGAAGTTTCCCTAGCTCGCTTCTTGTAAATCATCCAACCTTTATTGCAGCTGCTGAGAAGCATGTGTCCCTGGGTCTCCTAATGGACTGCTCGGGTTTAATTACATGTTGTTTTATGGTGTCTGGCAGTGCAATTCCCGTCCCTGACATGGCTATAGAGCTCCTTACAGATAAGGCTCATCTGTCTCTTTCCTCATTTGCGGAAAAGCGTTCGCCCCTTTGGTTCCTGCAGACCGTTACTGATGCACTGAACTTGTGCCTGAAGGTGCTATTTCGAAAAGAAACCCACTCCAAATCAAATACAAAGACACTTCTAAAGCAGTTGAATATGTGAAAAAGGAGAGTCCGTGTGAAGATTGTGTCAGGGGTTCTGGCCTTTCCCTTAGAGAGAAAACCCTGTTTGAAGTGTGGGATAGGTAGCAAGGGTGAACTTCATTAAAGAGCAAGACATAAAATGCCCCAGTGAATGCAGCGGCATGTTTGTTAGACATTTCCATTTAATTCGAGACAAATGCGTGTTCTTCAGGCTGCCACTGGTTTCTAGTTGCCAATGCTGGAAGCCTGTGCCTCAGGAAGCCCTGGAAATGGAAATGTGTGCAGACTCAGTAAAACCTGCACCTCGCTCGACACGTTGATGGTTCTGTGGGTGAGAGGTTGCGCAGAGTCAACAGTTGATTCTACTTCATGGTGACATTTGCATTTAATAAAGTGTTTACTGTCATTCCTATATAAACATAGTGGGCACGTCGTGTGTCACAGCTGAGAATGCAAAGCGAAGGTATGATTTCACTAAGCAAATATAGGGAAGAACAATGATTGTCATGTGTGTTAAAACAGTTCAGATCTTGTCTCACAGAGAGAGAATAATCACAATTCTTGGCTTGTGATGCCATGGTGGTGTATCCTATCTGTATTTAACAACCATTCAGCTTTCTTCTTCTTCTT
>LOJH01054339.1:0-12046 GCA_001685095.1 Ellobius talpinus
GGAAGGAAGGAAGGAAGGAAGGAAGGAAGGAAGGAAGGAAGGAAGGAAAAAGAGGCCCGCTGTGTGTCGTGGGAGAAGGACTCTCCTGCCAAGCCTCGAGCTGGGGTTGAACTGGGTGATCGTCTACGAGGGAGGGTGACTCTTCCCCCAGAGAGCTGGTGCCTCTTCCCCCAGGCCACTTTCCAAACAAGCCGCTACCATCTGCGGGCACCCTGCCCTGGCTGCAGGGCCTTATCTGCAACGTGAACAACTCCTGTTTCCAGCAGCCAACGCCTGGCGAGAAGCCGGGGGTCCTGAGCAACTTTAAGGATTCCCTGTGGGTAAAGTGGGTGGGTGGGGGCTGGCTCATGAGTGGGGTTCGGGACTCGAGCCCCAGCTCCCATCTCCTGTCTACCCCCAGGATCTCGAGGCTCCTTGCTGATGCTCGTGCAGTGCTGGGGGGCCGCAGCATTCGGGAGATGCTGGCTGCCCTGGGGAAACTGATGCCCCTGCTCAGAGCCATGGGAGCTGAAGGTAGAGGAAGAAGGAGCCCTCTGTGGATCGGGCAGGGGGTAGGGGAGGGGGCACCTCAAGCTGAGCTTTGCCTAACGTTGGCATCCCCTCCCCTCAGCCTGGCCACCAGAGAGTAACCTACCAAACAAGCAAGCGTCAGTGACCGCTGAGCTCAAAAAGATCCTGCAAGGGGTGAGGAGGGGTTGGCATGGTGAAGGACTCCTGGAATGAGCCCCTTCCACTCTCCCGCACCTCATTTGTAAAAGGGGTGTGATGGATGGAAGCTGAGACTGGGGCTCAGTGGGGGGAGAAGAGCGCTCACCCGCCCAGCACTAAAGAAACCATGGACTCCCAACTCCTCTGGCATCTCAGCTCTCAGGAGGTGGATGCCGGAGGATCAGGAATCCGAAATCATCCTTGGCCTGAGGACCAATAAGCCGTCCACCCAGGTCTCTGCCACTTTGCTCTCTTGCCTGCAGGCATCCCTGGAACCTGTGCTGGGTGAAACCCGGGATTCCATGAGGGAGTTCTTGAATGCCACCAGGGAGCTTATGCAGGAGGTGAGAGGTCCCAGCCAGTCTCCACCCTGGCCAGGAAGCCTAAAGGGGCACCTGACTGAGTCCCTTCCCTGCTTCAGACTCCAGCGTGTGGTGGTACATTGTGGTCACCTCTGCATTCCAGAGGCTAGGTGGGGCAACTGTGAGCTTGAGGCTAGCCTGGGCTACAGAGTGAGGCAATACCTCAATCAATCAAACAAACAGAGAGAAAGGCTGGCGATGTAGTTCAGTTATTAGAGTGCTTGTAGAGCATTTGCCCAGCATGCATGGAATCCTGGATTCTACCCCTAGTTCCCCATAATGCTCCTGTCATTCCAGCACTCAGGACATAGAGGATACATAGCAAGTAAGGCTTGCCAGCTACATGAGACTATGTTTCGAAAAAGGGGGTTGGGACATTCTGCAGGTGGTGTCCAGCACCACCTGGTGCCCTTTCTCTAGCTCCTGGTGCTGCCCAGCCTGCTGGAACTCCGAACTTTGCTGCAGAGGCCCCAAGGGTCAGCTGGTCCTCTGGAGCTGGTTTCAGAGGTCTTCTGCAGTACCAAGGGGCCCAGCAGCCCAGGGGGCCTCTCCCTCAATTGGTATGATGCCAGCCGGCTCAACGAGTTCATGGGTCCAGAGCTGGCCCCTTCTCAGCCTGACATCAGCCTCAGTGAGTCCCTATAGCGGAGTTGGGTTCTGCATGGGCCCGGTGGAGGGTAGAGGGGTGCAGTGGGACCTCATGTTACTCCCCCTCAATACTAGGCCCTGCCTGCTCCAAGTTCATGGGGACTCTGGGTGACCATCCTGTTTCGCGGCTGCTCTGGAGGCGCCTGAAGCCATTGATCCTTGGGAAAATCCTCTTTGCCCCTGACACAAACTTCACCCGGAAGCTTATGACCCAGGTGAGACACAGGAGCCACTGGGGGACAGCGATCTACACAGTACCCATAGTTAGGTGGCCAGTCTTAGATGTGGGGCTGGGGTCGTGGTCAAAGTGGAGCCCACCTAGAATCCCCCAGTGAGGGGGCTGGGGGTGCGGTCAGGGTGGAGCCCCGCCTAGAATCCCCAGTGAGGGGCAGGGGGCGTGGTCAGGGCAGAGCCCCGCCTAGAATCCCCAGTGAGGGGCTGGGGGTGTGGTCAGGGTGGAGCCCTGCCTAGAATCCCCAGCGAGGGGTAGGGGGCGTGGCCAGAGTGGAGCCCACCTAGAATCCCCCAGTGAGGGGCTGGGGGTGCAGTCAGGGTGGAGCCCACCTAGAATGTCCCAGTGAGGGGCTGGGAGCGTGGTCAGGGTGGAGCCCCGCCTAGAATCCCCAGTGAGGGGCTGGAGACATGGTTGGGTAGAACTCCCTGCCTAGGATTTCTCAGTTAGGAGCTCTGGGGGAGGGGAGGGCTCAGTGCTGAGGGGGCGGTCACCTGGTATACTTCCCTAGAACTCAACATACAAAGAAAAAAAATAAAAAAGTAAAACACAAGCTAAAACCTGACCATATAGGTTTATTATCCCAGCACTCAGAAGGAAGCTGAGGCAGGAACATGTGGAGTCCAGCCTAAGCTATAGTGGGAGATACTGTCTCAGAAATAAGAAAAGCCCCGTGTCAGTGGTGCACACCTTTAATCCCAGCACTTGGGAGGCAGAGGGAGGCTGCTCTCTGTGAGGGACACAGTGAGACTCGGTGATGGTGGTGATGACGACGACGGAAGGAGGTCCAGAGGTGGAGGGGCAGAGCATGGCCAGGGGCAGAGCAAGTATGTGGAAGGCAGCCTCGAGCTGATCTCAGATGCCCACTTACAGGTGAACCGGACTTTCGAGGAGCTGGCTCTGTTGAGGGACCTACAAGAGGTCTGGGAGGTGTTAGGACCCCAGATCTTCAACTTCATGAATAACAGTTCAAACATGGCCATGCTTCAGGTGGGCTGGGCTGGAGGCAGCCTCTTTGGGAGGAAGGGAGGACAGAGGCCCCTCCTCACCTGTCGTTTCCCCCTCCCCCAGAGGCTGCTGGAAGTGGTGTACTCAGGGCCAGGGCAGGAGCAGCAGACACCCAGAGGCCAGAAGCAGTTGGAGACTGTCAGAGATTTTCTGGACCCTAGTAGGGGTGGCTACAGCTGGCGGGAGGCCCACGCGGACATAGGGCACCTGGCAGGAATACTGGGCCAAATAATAGAGGTGAGGGGTTGTCATAGATAGTGGAGTGGGGGCCGGGCGGTGGTGGCACACACCTTTAATCCTAGCACTCAGGAGGCAGAGGCAGGCGGATCTCTGTGAGTTCGAGTCCAGCCTGGTCTACAGAGTGAGTTCCAGGACAAGCACTAAAACTACAGAGAAACCTTGTCTCAAAAAACAAAAACAAAAACAAACAAACAAACAAAAACAAAAAGTAGTGGAGTGGCTTTCCCTGGCGACCTGAAAAGGACCAGGAGGATGAAACAAAGAGACATCTGGGTTTCATTTACGTCTGAAGAGGGAGCCCACTGGTTGTGGTATATGGTCATCTAGGGGCATGAGGGGGAAGGACCTGGGGACTGAGGATTCAGCCACACCCCAGAGTCTGGAATTCATGTCGTCCCTCCCCCACTCTAGTGTGTGTCCCTAGACAAGCTGGAGGCTGTGCCCTCAGAGGCAGCTCTTGTGTCCCGTGCCCTGGAGCTGCTGGGTGAGCGCCGCCTCTGGGCAGGCATCGTCTTCCTGAGTCCTAAGGACCCCCTGGGCCCATCTGAGCTGTCACCTCCAGCCTTGGGTCCTGGCCACCTGCGATTCAAGATCAGAATGGATATCGATGATGTCACAAGGACTAATAAGATCAGGGACAAGTGAGGGGGAGAGCCTTACTGGGGGGCGGGGCTAGGGTGTGGTGGGCAGGGCCAAGACCATGTCTATTGGAGGTGGGAGATGGAACTAGGAGTAGCCAAGGGTCTGGGATAAGGTGTTGGGGGAGCCGCGCTGTAGAGCCAAGGGCAATGGGGGCTAGCCTACTACAAAGAGCTGCCAGCCAGGTGGCGCATGGGACTTCCCAAGGGTGGAGCTAGGGAGCTAGCTAAGGGCGTTATTGAACCTGGGAAAGGAAGGGGTGGAAGGGAGCCCTGCCCATTACTTCCGTGTAGCTTATCCCCTGAATCTGATGTCTCCTAGGTTTTGGGACCCCGGGCCATCGGCAGACCCTCTCATGGACCTTCGATATGTGTGGGGTGGCTTCGTGTACCTGCAGGACATGTTGGAGCAGGCAGCCGTGCGTGTTCTGAGTGGAGGGAACGCGCGCACAGGCCTCTATCTGCAGCAGATGCCTCACCCCTGCTATGTAGATGACGTGTAAGAGCTCCCTTGCGTCCTGCTTGGGCTTTGTGGTTTGGAGGGACCCTGCATGGGACCGGTAGAGGGCTCAAGGACCCTCCAGGGTTCCAAGGTTCCATAAGGAAACAAAGGGACCTGTGCTGGGAGCTGGCACCCTCTGGCTAGATCAGCCCTCTGAGGATGCTGCTAAGCCTGCAGACCCCAGGATGATATTTGTGCACACGCGTGTGTGCACGCTGTGCAGGGGTCTTCCAGTTGCGCCCCACTATCCCACCATTTTATAGGTTCCTGCGCGTGCTGAGCCGGTCTCTGCCGTTGTTTCTGACTCTGGCCTGGATCTATTCGGTGGCGCTCACCGTGAAGGCAGTGGTACGCGAGAAAGAGACTCGGCTGCGAGAAACCATGCGCGCCATGGGGCTGAGCCGCGCGGTTCTCTGGCTTGGCTGGTTCCTCAGCTGCCTGGGACCCTTCCTGGTCAGCGCAGCATTGCTGGTGTTGGTGCTGAAGGTGAGGGATCCTCCATCTCCCCCCCCCCACACGCACACACAACACGCACCCGTGGAGTGAAGCTCAGGCGCGCATCCCCAGCACCCATCTCGGAATGGAATCCTGAAAGTCTTGTGCTTTTTCCCAGGTAGGGGACATCCTTCCTTACAGTCACCCGGTTGTCGTCTTCTTCTTCTTGGCGGCCTTCGCGGTGGCCACCGTGGCTCAGAGTTTTCTGCTCAGCGCCTTCTTCTCCAGGGCCAACCTGGCAGCTGCCTGTGGGGGCCTCGCCTACTTCTCCCTCTACCTGCCCTACGTGCTGTGTGTCGCCTGGCGCGAGCGCCTGACCCTGGGCGGCCTTGTAGCTGCGGTGAGGGATGTTCTGGCCTGCGAGGGGATAGACACCCGCAGAGTGTGGCCAGCTCTCTGACCCACTCCCTCTCCCCCCAGAGCCTGCTGTCTCCCGTGGCCTTCGGCTTTGGATGTGAAAGCCTAGCGCTGCTGGAGGAGCAGGGGGATGGGGCTCAGTGGCACAATTTGAGAAGGAGTCCCGCGGAGGATGTCTTCAGTCTGGCGCAGGTGTCCGCCTTCCTGTTGCTGGACGCCGCCATCTACGGCCTCGCCCTCTGGTACCTGGAGGCTGTGTACCCAGGTGGGGACAGCCTGCTCACTGGAGGCGGAGTGTCTTAGGGGCTGTCGTTGGGATATTGGGCTCCTAGAGGTGCGTCTTGAAGTACATAGACTTTGCCTCCTGCTGTTTGGGTTAGTACTGCCCAGGATGGGTGGAGCTTTCTGCTGCTCCCTGTTACTGTCCCGCCCACAAGGCACCACATTTTAGGGCGTGTCTCAGAGATATTGAGTTCCTGGAGGTTCATTTCCTAGCTGACGCTGCCTCTGAGGGGCAGGGTCTGAGGCAAAGAAGTGGGCGGGGCTTCCTGGCCACTCTCCCTTGACGTCGTGATTCTAAGTGTGTGGCCTGGAAGTCCTCACATCTCATGAGTGTGACAAGTGTAACCGCGTGTCCCTTTCCACCAGGCCAGTATGGGATACCTGAATCATGGAATTTTCCCTTTCGGAGGAGCTACTGGTGTGGGCCTGGACCTCCCCAGGGTACTGTCTTGGCCCCAGACCCACAAGATGCCAAGGGTGAGGCCCTATGATGATTAACCTTTTTGCTGATTTTGACTCTCCCTTCTCTCCCCTAGAGAAACCAGTCCTGCCACTCAATCCCCTGGACACCCCAGATCCCCAGGCCCTGGTTATGTCCCCTTAGGGACCTCCCCTAGAGTCTCGTGCATGCTAAGCAAACATTCTACCACTGAATGACTTCCCAGCCCCTTTGCTGGGATCTAGACAGGGGCTGTATCCCCGATCCATGTCCCCCGTTCCTCCCTGGGGGGCTTCTGGACAGAGGCTCTACCACTGAGCCACACCCTCAAACCTATACATTTTGTTTTGAGACAGAGTTTGCAAGCTGCCCAGGCTGACCTTAAAGCCCTGAGCATCCTTCCTTAGCCTCCTAAGCAGCTGAGCTGTTGCCTGCACTGTGCCCATCCCCCGGAACTCTTATAGGACCCTAATTCCACTGGCCAGCTCTGAGGGACCCCGAGGTCCGGAGCTGACTGTGTCCTCCCTCCGCAGTTCTGGTGGAAGAGCCACTGCCTGGCCTCACTCCTGGAGTCTCCATTCGTGACCTGAAGAAGCATTTTCACGGCTGTCCACAGCCAGCCCTACGAGGACTTAGCCTTGATTTCTACCAAGGCCACATCACTGCCTTTTTGGGTCACAACGGAGCTGGCAAGACAACTACACTGTGAGCTGCCAGCCGCTATGCCTCTTCCCTCAGTTTCCCCATCTGTCCAGTGGAGGAAGCATTGGGGCTGGAGTTCCCAGGGATGCAGTGGAAGTGGGAACTGGGTCTGGTTCGGACACACAGTAAACAGACGATCTGAGTTCCTCCGATTCCATCCCTCTCCTGTAAAAAAGGCACACATGCCCCCCTTTTTTGGCATGGCATACAGCAGGCACCCTGTAAGTGTAGGTGACCGTTCTGTCTGTCCGTGAAGGGCAACTTCTCTGAGATTTCTGCACCCACAGGTCCATCTTGAGTGGTCTTTTCCCACCCAGTGGTGGCTCAGCCTCCATACTGGGCTATGATGTGCAGACCAACATGGCAGCCATCCGACCCCACCTGGGCATCTGTCCACAGTACAACGTGCTGTTCGACATGTGAGTCCTGCGGGCCTGGACGGGCGCGGTGGGAGGGGCCTGGAGGGCGCGGTGGGAGAGGCCTGGCATCAGCTGAGACGACCCCCGAGGGAGTCAGTGTCGGTCACTCCTGGCCACAGGCTGACCGTGGAAGAGCACGTGTGGTTCTACGGCCGACTGAGAGGTGTGCGTGCGGCTGCCATGGGGCCCGAGCAGGAGCGTCTGATACAGGACGTGGGGCTTACTCCTAAGCGGGACACGCAGACACGGCACCTTTCCGGTGAGCCAGAGGAGAGAGGACGCCTCCGTGGGGGAGGGGCACTGAGGCTCACTCAGGTGGGGAAGGTAGGCTCTCTTGCAAATAGCTGGGTGGGTCTCATTAGGACTGTCACTCTCTCCGCCCAGGTGGAATGCAGCGAAAACTGTCTGTGGCCATTGCCTTTGTGGGTGGCTCTCGTGTAGTTATCCTGGATGAGCCAACTGCTGGCGTGGACCCCACTTCCCGGCGTGGCATTTGGGAATTGCTACTTAAGTACAGAGAAGGTAAGAGCTGGAAGATGGGATAGAATAGCCCGAGGTTCCCCTGGTTTCTGCTCGAGGGGCAAAAAAAAAAGTTTTCTACCTATTTTCTACTTATGAAATGCTGGTATGAGGTTTTGAGGGATGCTCAGGAGTTTGCTGCCTAGGCTTAGGCGATTCCTGGGAGACACTGCCACTTGGACAGAGACCTGAGGAGCACATGGTTTACATGGACTGGACCCCCATGTCCAGATCGCACGATCATCCTCTCTACCCACCACCTGGATGAGGCGGAGCTCCTGGGAGATCGCGTGGCCATGGTGGCAAATGGATCTTTGTGCTGCTGTGGCTCCCCGCTTTTCTTGCGTCGACACTTGGGCTGCGGTTACTACCTGACCCTGGTGAAGAGTGACCGGTCCCTCCACACCCAGGACTCGAAGGTGAGGGCTAGAGCTAGCCCCTGAGCCTTGTGCCCAGCTCCGTCCTGCAGACATGGGCCATTGTCTTTCTCTATGAAGGGAGACAGCAGTGACCCCAGCCAGAAGCAGAAGCCAGACAGCAAGGGCAACATGGCGGGTGAGTGGTTCAGGGGACCTCTAAGGGAATGATGGGGGCCAGCAGCCACTTAACCCATAGCAACAGAGCTCACGACCCCAAACCGGGTGCCTGTCCTTCCAGTGTCCACAGGGACGACCCTCACCCAGGGGACCTCGGACAGGAGCAGCCAGGCCCCAGCTCCTGATGCAGCCCCCCTCACCCCAAGTACACCCCAGATACTAGATCTAGTACAGCGTCATGTTCCTGGAGCTCAGCTGGTGGAGGAACTGCCCCACAAGCTGGTGCTGGCACTGCCATATGCGGGGGCCCTGGATGGCAGCTTTGCCATGGTCTTCCAAGAACTGGATCAGCAGCTGGCAGCTCTGGGGCTCACCGGCTACGGGGTCTCAGACACCAGCCTGGAGGAGGTATGGGACCTGGTGGGGTTTCGAAGGATGAATAGGAGTTTGCTTATGGGTGGCAAGGGGGAGCTCCAGGCAGGAAGCTTAGGGAAGGTGGGCAGCTTAGAGATGGCTTGAGGAGGTCTAGGGGGCCAAAAGGTATATAGGAGTCGCTCCTGTGAGTCTCTTGCTCTGTCTCCTCAGATCTTCCTAAAGGTGGTGGAGGACGCACACAGAGAAGGTATGCCACAGCTCTGTTTCAACAACCCTAGGTTCAGGGTCAAGCCTGCCCTCAGCTGGGTCTGCCCTCCCTCTGAATCCTGGCCCTTTCTCCCCTTGAACTCTGACTTTGTCTTCCCAGGAGGCAAGACCCTGTCCCCAGCCCTGAACCTCTTTGGCTCCACAGGTAGTGACCTCAGACAGCACCTGCACCCTCGCTCGGCCACTCTGCAGCCCCACACAGGGCCAGAGGCTTCAGCCCTGGAAAATGGGGAGCTGGGTGAGTCTCTCGCATGCTCGCCAGCCCCACTGTCATCACCAATGTACCAGAGTTTGGAGTTTGGGAGTTTAACCTCCCATCCCCCACAGCCAGGTTGATGTTGGACCCCCAGGCCCCACAGGGCTCCACAGCCACCGCTGCCCTGGTGCAGGGCTGGACACTGACCTGCCAACAGCTCTGGGCTCTGCTCCACAAGCGTCTTCTGCTTGCCCGCCGCAGCCACCGGGGCCTATTTGCACAGGTGACAAAGCCCTGCTTGCATTACAGAGGACGTGTGACCATCCTGGGGTGTCTGGGAAGCCACAGGAGAGGGAGCAGGGTAGGATGTGTGGGGGTGGGTGCTGACAGCCTTGTCCCCCAGATTGTGCTGCCTGCTCTCTTTGTGGGCCTGGCCCTGCTCTTCAGCCTCATTGTCCCTCCATTTGGCCAATACCCGCCCCTGCAGCTCAGCCCTGCTATGTACGGCCCCCAGGTCTCCTTCTTCAGGTGGGTGCTGGGCACAGTGGGCAGGTGACGTGGGTGGGTGACAGGATGACCACAGTCACAGTGCTGACCTGTCACTCCACAGTGAGGATGCCCCTGGGGACCCCAACCGGGTGAAGCTGCTGGAGGCACTGCTGGGAGAGGCTGGGCTGCAGGACCCCAGTGTGCAGGGCGAAGCTGCCAGGTGAGGCTAACCCAAGCAACTTTCCTTGGCGATCCCCTGCCCCCGGCATTCCCTCAGTTTCCCTCCGTGTTTCCTTGCCTTTGTCCCCCTCTGGCTGTGGTGAGCAGGCCTCCGTTGCCTTGTTGGGGTGTGGAGTCTGTGTCTGCTAGCGCCCTCTCCCAGCACCCACAGCCCTTCCTGACTCCACAGGGGATTCGAGTGCACACACTCCTTGGCCTGCTACTTTTCCGTCCCTGAGGTCCCTGCGGATGTGGCCAGTATCCTGGCCAGCGGCAACTGGACTCCAGAGTCTCCGTCCCCAGCCTGCAAATGCAGCCAACCTGGAGTGCGCCGCCTGCTGCCGGACTGCCCAGTGGGAGCTGGGGGGCCACCGCCACCACAGGCCATGGCTGGCTTGGGGGAGGTAGTCCAGAACCTCACTGGCCGAAATGTGTCTGACTTCCTGGTGAAGACTTACCCCAGCCTGGTGCGCCGGGGGTAAGCACCCAGGCTCTGTGTGCCCACTGGGGAAGATGGTGGTCCCCGTGCCCCATACTGACCCTTTCCATTTGACTGTTTTACTGTTTCATGTGTGTCTCCCACAGCCTGAAGACTAAGAAGTGGGTGGATGAGGTCAGGTGAGGCGGGACCTGGTGCAGGAAACCCTCTGCTGGCCTGCCCACTCTCCCAGCTCCTCACGCTCCCTGTCCTCCACCTCAAACCATTTCCCAGATACGGGGGCTTCTCCCTGGGAGGTCGAGACCCAGACCTGCCCTCAGGGCGTGAAGTGGTCCACACAGTGGCAGAGATGCGGGCACTACTGACCCCTGAACCTGGCAGTGCCCTAGACCGTATCCTGGACAACCTCACTCAGTGGGCCCTCGGCCTTGACGCCCAGAACAGCCTTAAGGTGGGAGCTGGGGCTGGGAGCTGGGGGTGGCTAGGGGATCCTAGGCCCTTTGCTTCTCTGGACCTCATGGTCCTCGCTCCATCCAGATCTGGTTCAACAACAAGGGCTGGCATGCCATGGTGGCCTTCGTGAACCGAGCCAACAATGGACTCCTACATGCCCTCCTACCGTCTTCCAAGGCCCGCCGTGCCCACAGCATTGCTATGCTTAACCATCCTCTGAACCTGACCAAGGAGCAGCTGTCTGAGGCCGCACTGTGAGTCCATCCATCTGCTTTCAGTGCCTGTTGTTCAGGGGTGTAGGTGCTGGATTGGAGCCTTCCCTGTGCTCGGGGCTGGTGACAGAATGTCATCCCAACCCTGGAAAGGCCAGGTGGTGGTGCACGCTTTTAATCCCAAGACACAGGAAGCAGAGGCAGGGAGATCTCTGTGAGTTTAAGGCCAGCCTGGTCTCATTACACGGAAAGCTCCAGACTATGTAGAGAGAGCCTGTCTCAAAACAAACAAACAAAAACAAAACAAACAAAAAAGCCAAAGAAACTTTCAGGGTGAGAAACATCCAGGCATCCTGGATCTTATTCCACTTATACCAAAGGCCAAGACCTCACAGAACTATATCCCCAAATAGCCATGCCCTCTCTCCTGCTGGGAAATCAATTTCAAAGACTTTGGCATCAAGCCCCATTCTTCTCTGAAGCACCCCTGACCTCCCACCCCCAGGATGGCCTCCTCAGTGGACATCCTTGTTTCTATATGCGTGGTCTTCGCCATGTCCTTCGTCCCAGCCAGCTTCACCCTGGTCCTTATTGAAGAACGTGTCACCAGAGCCAAACACCTGCAGCTGGTCAGTGGCCTGTCCCAAACCCTCTACTGGCTCGGCAATTTCCTCTGGGACATGGTATGTGTGGCTGGCCACCTGGCCACAAGAGAGGGGAGGGGAGGCACAGTGCCTGGCCCTCTGAGCTACTGAGGTGATCCTGTCTTGGATACAGTGTAACTACTTGGTGGCAGTGTGCGTAGTGGTGCTCATCTTCCTGGCCTTTCAGCAGAGGGCCTATGTGTCCCCACAGAACCTGCCCGCTCTCCTGCTCCTACTACTGCTGTATGGGTGAGACCCCCCTGCCCTTTGGGGTCTACTCCTCTTGTGGGAGTGGGGAGATCCATAGTAGCTGGACAAAAAGACTCTCAAGTACAATAGGACCTCAAGAGTGAGGGGATTCAGGGGTTGGAGAGATGACTCAGTGGTTAGAAACACTGGCTGCTCTTTCAGAGGACCCAGGTTCAGTTTCCAGGACCCACATAATGGCTCACAACCTTCCATAACTCCAGTTTCAGGGGATCTAATGCCCTTTTCTGACCTCAGCAAGCACCAGGTACATACATGATGTCACAAAACACTCATACATAAATAAAAATGAATAAATCTTTTTTAAAAATGCCCAATTGTAACATGGAGGGCCTGCTTGTTGAGGTTTCTGTCCCACCCAATACCCCACAGCCGGCAAGCCCCAAAGAAAATCACAC
>LOJH01054340.1:0-12046 GCA_001685095.1 Ellobius talpinus
ACTCTGTAGACCAGACTGGCCTTGAACTCAGAGATTTGCCTGCCTCTGCCTCCCAAGTGCCAAGAGCCACACCTAGCTCTCTGTTGAGTTTTGGTATTACTTTGACCCAATCTTTTCTTACTGTGTTCCTGTTCATCCATTTTTATTAGACAATGATTATTCTGTGACATTATGTGCTAGAATTATATAACTTGAAAAATGTTCTTTACAGGCATCATTAAGAAATTGCTTTGACTCTTAGAATAGAATTTGGACTATTAAGATTTGGGGGACTCTTATAGATAACTAAATAAAGTTTGCATCATGAGATGCCCACGAGTCTTTCAGAATGAGATATGGAATATTTTCACTTAAAATGATGAGTTTAGTTGTCAAAGTGGTAAGTGGTAGATTAGTAGTAGTTCATTGTCAGCTTGATTGGCTTTAGCCTCATCTAGTAGACATGCCTTGGGGTATTTTTGTAAGGAAATTTCAAAGAGGTTTAACTAAAGAAGGACAAGAGAGGACCAAGTCTGTATGTGGGCAGCACCATCCCATGGGCTTGGGGGTCCCAAACAGCATAAAGGTGAGAAAAGAACAGAAATAACTTCACATCAGCATTTTTCTCTGCTCCCTGACTGTGGGTGCAGTGTTCTCAGCTGCTGCCGCCATACTTCCAGGCCACCGTGGACTTAAGCCTCAAACCCTTCTTCCCTTAAATTGCTTCTTACCAGGTAGTTGGTCACAGAAAGCAGAAAAGTAACTTGGGGAATATTATTTTCAGGTGTGTGACTTCTGTTTATGTTGCATTTGTTTAACTCTGTGAAGCTGTGTGACTGTGCCTGTCTAAAACACCTGATGGTCCTAATAAAGGGATGAATGGCCAATAGCGAGGTAGGAGCGAGGATAAGTGGAGCTTGCAGGCAGAGAATATAAATAGAAGAACAGGGCGCGAGGAGAGAACAAGGAGAGGACATCAGGGGCCAGCTACCCAGCCACAAAGTAAGCCACTAAGAAAGAAGGAAGGAAAGGTATACAGAAATAGAGAAAGATAAAACCCCAGAGACAAAAGGCAGTCAGGATAACGTAAGTTAAGAAAAACTGGCAAGAAACAAGCCAAGCTAAAGTAGGGCATTCATAACTAAGAATAAGCCTCTGTGTGTGATTTATTTGGGAGCTGGGTGGTAGGCCCCCCAAAAAGCCAAAAGAGTAAAACATCACACAACAGTAACTAATACAGGAGTTTATAAGTACTTGTGAGATGGAAGCATTTTCTCAGTTCCTACACAGCGGATCAAAACTCTCCTAAGCCTCACACTTGCCCAGGGCTCAGTCTCGGTGAATGGGGCTGTCTTCTTTGCTTGCCCTTCCCAGGACCTGGGGTAACTCTGCTCTTCCCAGGCACTCTCCTCACCACAGTCAGGTAGCTGCCGAGTCCTTTTTGTTGTTACACTCAGAGTCTTCTCCCTCTCTTCTGCTATCTAGATGATATCCTCCGCATTCCCTGCAAGGACCACTGATTCTCATGCAGTGTTATTTGATGTTCATGAAATTTAGAAAGTTGTTCTTCTGCCTAATGAAGTTTTATATTATTTACCATACATATATGTGTATAATCACAAATATTGTAAAACTAAATAAGTAAATATTATAAATGCAAAAGTAAATATTATCCACTTAAATGTTAGCAACTGACTCAGTCTGATGCGATAAAACAAAACTTTTTAACCTAATGAAAAATGAGACAAAAATACTTTAAATACCTTGAAAAGCAAAGCTCGATGATAAAAGATTCCTTTCTTGACGTATCCAATTGGTATGACATTGGATTTCAGTTGAAACTTCAGTTCACTTATATGAAGCTCCCAGCTGAAGTCAGATAGCTTCTCTTTTGGAATCTTACCACCCATTTTATCTGCCACATACCTGTGCCCATTACACGGAGATGAAAACTAGTCAGTTTTAATCACTTACTTTTGATGTTTTATGTGTGCTTATATATACAATTACACATTTAAAAACTACATTTCCTCTGGTTTTTTTATTTGCTATATTTAAAAAATGTACTTGTGGGGGGAAAACATGCCTACTGTACTAAGTCAATCACAAATACATATGTAAATGGAAATCATGCTGATTTAATTCAGTGCAGAGAAGAAAATGAATGCTAAGATCCCAATGGGTACACACAAGCTAAATGATTATCACACTAAATATAAATGTAATTTTAAAGCTTTATCTTATTCTTGAACAATGTTAAGTGTTTCGGTCTGAAAGTGAAAGCATTTACTAACTGGTGGACTTTCTTCTTTCAAGGCATTTAAGCTCAAAAACAAGAGGAAACCAGACAAGTTTCCCACTAGACTCATAACATTTTCAAGGGTGTGGGGGGGCGGTGTGCCTATACTTTGGAGATGAGATCTCAGCATATGGCTCAGTCTGGTCTCATTCTTCTGAGGCTCCTCCTGCCTCTGCCTCCTAAAGACTGGGCTTATAAGCAATGTAAATTTCCTAATTTTTTATTTAAAATTTTTTTATTTAAGTTTTATTTTTTCATAAAGAAAGATACAGTATTATATAATACTGACATCAAGGGAGAGAGGAAGAAAAATGCATGGGAGGGTAGCAGACAGGTGGGAGATGAAGAATTTGGGATACTTTGGAGAGTTTTTCTTTTTGAGGATCTCAGGATAATGTCAATAAACACATCTATTAAAGATTCTCTGTAACTAAGAACACATTCAGAGGAAAAAAGAGAAAAATTGAGAATTTAAAGGAAAGGTTGGCCTTTGGCTGCACCATGAGGAATAATGTCTAGGGAAGAAGAAGAAGAGGGAGACGGAGAGGGAGAGGGAGACCACCTCAAAACAGTAAAACAAAACAAAACAGCAACTAAACCAAAACAAAGAAAACCCCCAAAGCTAAACAAAACCTAAGCAATGATGTAGGGAGGTGGAACAGAGCCGTTGATCCACCCATCTCGTGACAGCCTGGCCTGTGGTGGAACAGACCTCTGCCCGGTCATGTTTGAAAATCTGATGATTTGGAAGTGATGAGGAGAGCCTCTTCTAGGAACACAGGACTGGGAAGTATGGGACAAATATTCACAGGACTCAAGGACATGGAGATCCTGCTATAGCCAAATGCCTCATTCTCCCTGAGTCCTGGCTGACAGAAGTCAGCAATCTGGCAGCTGTGCACTTTGCCACTGTCACTTCCAGGTTTGGGGACTGCTTCTTGGGCTCCCACCTGGAGAGGCTAGGGCTCCCACAGAGACCACAACTGTTGCTAGAGCAGGATTGTGTCAATCATGGAGCCCATCCCCCATTTCTAGTTCTGCTCCCAAGCACGAATGAGGAAGGCAACTTCGGAGCCTTACACGGAGCTCTGGTTTGGCCTGTGGCAAGCTCTCAAAATACCCAGTCAAGTCGAGAGAAAGAGCAAATAAACTAGCAGACACCCATCAGAAAAACAGGTGCTTATTTGTACTTAAAAGAAAAACGAGGGAGTTTATAGAGAACTCACAATAGGATGCCTTTAAATGATGAGGACCACATACACCTAAGAAATGATTTCATTTTTAAACATGAATTCATTCATAGCCTCTCTCATATCAAAGCTTTTAATCAGCTTAACTAGAAAAAAGTAACAGGTGTTTGTCTCTAAGCAACTTCTGCTCTGGTTCTTACATAACAGAAATGACGAGCCTCTTTAATTCATCGCATTCCTGCTGTGGAGACAGAGCTCAGGCACCGTAAACCACTGCGGTTTATTTTGTTGATTTTATTTTAAATTAACTTTTAAAAAAAGCAAACCACTGAAGCTTTTAAAAATTCAGAAGTAAGTATACACAGAGAGAGGAAGATGGGGGGAGAAAGCTCACTTGGCAAGGGCCTCGATCTGGTCCTTAATGTTGATGATGGGCAGTATGGACTTGGTCACTTCGTACACATACACGCAGAACTCAGGGTCAGGAGGCGGGTACCACTCTTTGTCGGGGCTGCCTTCTGTCAGTTTGGGCACTGCTAGAACCTCTTCTTCCTCTTTCACCTTTTCTTCTTCTTTTTTCCCCCTCCCTTTCCTTTGAGAGTAAACAATGATAAAATCCCATATCCAGTCAATCAAATGACCAAATACTTACTATACTCTGAATTAATCTGAAAAGCATAGAGGAATAAGGAAAAGGCAACTGGGGAGGGAAATGAATTAGAACAAAATGCAATGACTCACATGTATAAAATGCCAAAAAAACCCAAAAACAAAAACAAAAACTAGAGACAAATGCCCTTCAATAAGAAATGGGTGTATATAGTGATAAACCCTTATAATGAAATACTGGTCAAGAATAAAAGGGAATAAACTAGTAATGCACAAAATAATTTGGAACTGTCCCAAAGGCATTATGCTGGGTGGAAAACAGAAGTATCAGATGTAACATACCAATGATCCCATAAAAGTCATCGTCAACTACCTGGGGGTGCACACCCTTATTGCCAGAACTCAGGAGGTAGAGATAGGCAGATTGCTGTGGGTTCAAGGCCAGTCTGGCCTACGGAAGTGAATTCCAGGTCAACCAGGGCTATAGCTACATAGTGAGATCTTGAAAAACCAAAACCCCCAAAAACACCACCACTGAGTCCTGTCAAACTCAGAGACTGAACTACATTATCAGGGACTGGATGGAGAGTGTCAGGGTTAGGGTCCTGGGATGCTTGAACTATGTTCTACGCTGACTGATGCCAGTTACACAAATTCCCCTCTAAATTCCATAGGGTTTTAGACAAAAGGCTATTTTATGGCATATTAATTAAAACTGTAATTGTGCTGCGTACAGAACTCTCCTTACATCTGCATAAGAGTGAGTCCGCACTTTCACACCATTTATGCCTAGCGTGGTAGATGGCAGTGCCTGCTCTTCATGCACGGCTAATACTAGGTGTATTCCTTGAATCCATTTCCAGCTCGGCACCCTTCCTCCAAACAGCTTGTCCTAAACCTTTGGCCCCACCCCATACGTTATCATTGCCTCATCAGAATCTCCAGCTAGTAGATAAAGTCTTTTCTGTCCTTTGTACCCTTGGGGATTACGAAGGGTGGCACTAGCTGAGAGGACTGAGAAGAAATGACAGGAGAGCAAGCTGGGGAGGAAAGGGTTTATTTAAGCTTACATCTCTTAGGTTACAAGTCACCATGGACCTTAGAGGAATGTTACTTACTGGCTTGATTCTCATGGCTTTCTCAGCCTGCTTTCCCGTATATCCCAGGACTACCTACTCAGGGATGGCACCACCCACAGTGGGCTGGGTCCTTCAACATCGACCACTAACACTAATACTAATACTGATAAGAATAACATGACCACAGACTTGCTTACCAACTGACCTGCTTGGGGCACTTTCTCAGCTAAGGCTCCCTCTTCCCAGATGACTCAAGCTGACCAAAAATCAACTAGTGAATCCTCTAAGAGGAAGAGGACAATCTCCCTAGATGGTCACCACAGCCCCTTTGTGAGGAAACCACAGAAACTTAAGCATGAAAGAGTCTCAGGTAAGACTCAGCTTTCCCACTTCTGAGATGGCCCAGACTCCAATGGTCCCAATTTGTGTTTATAGCCTTTAGTAAGTTTTCTCCTTGATAAGGGCCAAAGGGCAAGTTCAGTAAATGACACTCTCTTTTGTTTGTTTTGGTTTGTTTTTTTGGTTTTCCAAGACAGGGTTTTTCTGTTTAACAGTCCTGGCTATCCTGGAACTTACCCTGTAGACCAGGCTGGCCTCAAACTCACAGACATCCACCTATCTCTGCCTCCCAAGTTCTGGGATTAAAGGCCTGCGCCACCACTCCCGACTCTTAAGGTAGACAGACAAGTCTTTGGTGAACCAATACTCATGTGGGCAGATCAAGAGGTCTATCCAAATATATTTGGAAGGGGTGGGTGGGGTATCTCAGAAAGAATGGAAAGACCAAGTCCCACGGGTCCAGGCAGGTCAGAGTGGTAAAGTGTGGGCTTCCTAGTGTCCCTCAGTTCAACCACATACTTGCTCCCCAGCTGTGGACCCTGCAGGGACAAGTCTCAAAGCCAGCTGTAGTTTTGAGGGGGTGAGGGTTTCTGGGTGCTTCTATTGCTTTTGCCTGACCTTAGTTCTATCAATTTTTCTAGCAGAATTTTGTAACTAGGTCATTAGTGATATGTAAATAAGCATATTAATTTTAAGGTAAAGAAACTGTTGCTTTAGCTAAACATGCTATATCCTTCCTATTTATGGGTACAGATATTTAATCCTGTGTTTAGGAGGCTAGACTCTCACAATATTAAGGTTAAACAACAGAACTTACCAAAACATTCATTACCTAATTGACAAGGAACTAGAATTTGTTCCAGATTCAAACAAGCCAAGAATATGGGGCTATCCTGGGGTAGGCATGAGCAGCATCCAAGTTAAGTAATTCCCAAGTACTGGGTTTATGTTTCAATGGAGCAAACTAGGGGCGGGAATTATTTATCTTTACCCATTATTTACCACACAGGGTAAAAGGAAAAAAAACAACTGTAAGTTCACATGAATTTTTCTTTTGAATATTTTGAAAAAAATTCAAAGATTCCTTCAACTGCTATTAATAAGTACAAACCATTTTCCCCCCACTTTGGTAGTACTGGGGCCCAAGCCCAGATTGTATCCCTTGCTGGACAGACTCTCTGGCACCAAGCTATTTAAGACCCAAGAGGTGGCTACTAACTAGGAAATTTTAGGTGCTTGGTTGTGGTTCAGTGACCTTACCTACCTTGGAGACTCCGGGGTTCCATGCCCAGCACAGAATAAACAAAATCTACATCTCCCTTTCTGACCATTGTTGTATAATTACAAGTTGTCATGACTGTAACCCGGAGAAGATTTCCTACCTTGATCCTTTCTCCTTGGTGGCACCTCTGCTAAGGACAGTGTTTCGTCCTGATGTGGGCTCTGATTTTTCTTCTGTGGGAGATCCAAATCCAGCACTAAAATAAAAACTATTTCTCTTTTTTGTCATTTGAAAAGAACACATCTTATTCTAGTTGTACTAACATTGGCAACAGGTTACATTTACAAGCTAATTTTATTAGAAGGTCCTTTCTCTCCCATCCCATTATGATTGGGTTCAATCACCATTGTTAACAGTCAGAGCCTATTCCATCCACAATTCAGGGAAACTCAACCTCAATTACAGGTCCCCCACACCTAATCCCCCCCCAGAGATCTTTACCAAAGCAGTTAACAAAACAATTATGCAGCTCTATCACCATAAGAAGAAAAAGAATTGAGTTGCCAAAAATCTAAAAATCTAACAACAAAAACCTTCATCTTTCATCTCTCAGGGGTGAGTGGAGTGTTGATAAAATATGTCCTTACATGCTCTTCTCTTTGCTTGCCCTTCTTAAGGAAGATGAAGAAGAAATGCTTCGTCCATAGCCAACGTCTGATGATTTATCCTCCATAGATGGAGGTGGAGAACTAAAATGTTACACATTTGAAGTTAGGTACAAACTGAAGTTTGTCAATACTAACTTTGTCCTCTAAAGCAGATTGCTTGGGAAAGTCATACTATTTTTAAAAGCATGAAAGAAAGGTTAAGACTAAAATAAAGTCAAACTTTTCCCAAGCCAGAGCAGGAAAGACTTGCATGACATAAATAGCATGTTGGTGGCTCACAGGATTGGTTTGTTTGTTTTTTTAATATTGAGCTGGGGCTGGGGCAGTAGCTCGGTTGGCAGAGAACTTGCCCAGCATGCACACAGGCTTCGGTTTGAGCCTCTTCACCACATAAATGATGCCTGGTGATACAGGCCTATAATCCACTGAGGCTTGAAGGCATAAGTTCAAGGCCATCCTCAGCTACAACAGGAGTTTGAAGCCAGCTTGTGCTATAAGCAATCCAGTTTAAAAAGCCCAAAATTTGTAAACCAGGTGTGGTGGCACACACCTTTAACCCCAGCACTATAAAGGCAGAGAGGTAGGTGGATCTCTGTGACCTCAAGGCCAGCCTGGACTACATAACGAGACCCTGTATTTTTTTATGATACTTTAATTTTTAGCTCTACCATTTATTATTTTAAAGAAAATGATGGTAGTAGTTGCATGCTACTACACATTTCTGGAGACTTGTCAATATTTTCTACATTTACACTCTCTGGTTATTTCCCCAAATCCACTGGAAAGTACTAACGTGGAATCAATGGAGAACGCGGGACTGTTCCTGTGGACTGGTCCTTATTTTCAGCATTAGATACAGCTGGGAGGAGACCATACTGGGACCTTTTACACGCATGTGTATTTACAAGCGGAAATGGCACGCTTCCTCCCTAAAGCACCGCTACCCCAAAGACTCACGTGTCAGATTTACTGTTGACTAACAGAATAGCACGGTGATCATTCATCTCCTGTAAGCAGAGTTCCTTCAGTGGCAAAAGCTTGGTACCAGGATTTGTCTGTAAGATAATGTGAATGCCAAAGTGGGTTCTCCGCATATGCCGTGATTTAAACATGAGTGCTGATAGGAAGGGTTCTTGACAGTTTGAAGAGTCTAATTCATTCATGTGCACACACACTACAGATGGAGAACTGAAGGGCAGACCAGATAACAGATAGATAGAGGAGGACTTCACCTGTCAAAGTACCTGTGAGAGGAAAACGATTCCTTAGAAATTGTGGGCTGTAAAGATGGCTCAGCTGTTAAGAGCACTTGTTTCTCTTGAAGAGAATCCAGGTTCAGTTCCCAGAACCTATGTGGCATTTCACAACTGTCTGTAACTCCAGTCTCCAGAGAGCTGATGCTCTCTTCTGGCCTTCTCAGGCACCAAGCACACAACACACATGGTACACATACATATATTCAGGTAAACACTCATGAACATGTTAACACAGAGGGGAGAAAATTTCATTGGGTCCTACCTCTAAATAAGGAACCACAGGCAACTAATGATTGCTGGGAGGAGAACTAACCTCTACTAAGGATGAGCCCCCTTATTGGTTATCCAGTGCCAAGTGGTAAGCCCTGAAACCATATACACACAAACAACAAAAATGGACTCAGCAGATTCTCTCTCTCTCTGTCCATCCATGCATGCATGCATCCACATACATATATATGTATATAACAATAATAATCAAAGAAAAGGAGGCTATCAACTTGAGAGCAGGAAGGCACGGAAGTGATTCCAGGGCAATTTTGTCAGCTTGAGAGAAGAGGGCAGACTAGATAAACTTCTGGATCTTTTTGATCAAGTTAATAGATTTCATTCCTAACTAAGATAGTTTTCATAATCTTTCAAAACAATGCAAAGAAATCCTCTAACACTGAAACAGACTCTACCATTCTACAGGGATCCTGCCCCATTTCCCATTCAGATGGAGGTCCTGCTTTTGTTGGGGTCTTCGAGGATCATATGATCGGGGTTCCTTTACTCATCTGAAGTAATCTCTAGTCTCCCATTTTATCAGCCCTGCTCTTATACTGTCCCCGGCCTAATACTCCTTAGACATGCCAGGCAATTTGCCCCTATTCCTCTGCCCAGAAAGTTCTTTCCTAGATAGCCACCAGGCTAACTTTCCTACTCTCTCCAAGTTTTTATTCAGATATCACACTCAGTGAGGGGTGCCTCACCACCATTTTGAAAATGGCGACTATCTGCTTTATGACCTCATAGGTTTGTAGATGCTTCCACCCTAATTCTGATTGACTCTCCTCCCATCCCCACCCAACTCTAGCACGTTTGCTCTTGTCTGTGTCCTCCCATTGGTCCCATGGGAGCAGAGATCTTAGTGAAAGCCTACAACATCAGAAGCATGGTACTTACATAGTGAATGAATCAGAATTCTCCTCTATATAGAATAGGTTCCTTGAATGTTTCAACGCTCACGCCCTGCTCTCTGTCAGCATTTCCCTGTGTGTTCTGGGCTGGATTTCCGGCTCTTGTCCTCAGCTCTCCTGAAGCATCTCTGTGCTGATGCTATAGCAGTTCTCTCAAAACCACTCAGTGTTGAATACAATGAACTTTTGTGGTGCAATTTCTTGGTAGTTTGTGTGTGTCGTGGGTGATACTGGACTTGAATTAACAAGCTGACTTAAACTACTGGTAAAACAACCTAGTTAAAACTGTATGAGAATGCAAAGTCTTATAGCCAGGAGTCCAGGCTAAAGTACTGATTTTCACACTTCTGTCTGTAAAAATACATCAGGATTAAAGGGGAAATCATAGTAAAACACAAACAAGTACTGTCACTTACCCGACCATAATCATAGAATCCATCAGTAATTATGTTGCTTGATGACAAATAGCCAGTCTGGCTATATTTCAGGGAAAGATTGTTGTTGAGCAATTTGTTATAGGCTGCCTCACTGAATTTATTTTTCCGACTTACTGATAGATTAATTTCTTCAAGGATATCTAGAGCCCTGTCACAAAATAATAAAAAAAAATGACAAAAAAGCCCTGTTTGTTTTCTCCAAGCCACTGACATTGAGCTCCCGAGTGAAGAACTGAGATGAAAAGGTTAGGGCCTCCCTTGCCTTCTTAACGAGGTAAAGCTGACAGAATTATGAAGACAAATCAGAGCTTTCTGGTAACACAAATGCCACGCAATAGCTCATATTCAAACAGTTGGTAGGACGTGGCCTGGATAAATGTCTGCATTAAAAGCTTGGTTGACTGTCTGTGCACTGCTGGGAGGTGGCAGAGCACTGAGGTGGGGTCTAGGGGAGGGTGTGAGGTCATTGGTGTATGTCCTTAAAAGGGTTATTGGGAGCCATCCCTCTCCCCCTGCTTCCTGGCTGCCCTGGAGGTGAGCAGCCCTGCTTGGTTCGGTGCTCCTACTGTGATGTGTTGCCTCACCCCAGGTCCAGATACAGTGAGACCAAGCAACCACGAGCTGAAACCTCTGAAACCTGAAGGAGACCAAGTAGCCACGAGTTAAAACCTCTGAAACAATGAGCAAAACCCAACCTTTCCTCTGTAGGTGTCTTCCTCAGGAACTGTTGCAGTAACAGGAAACAGATGAATGGGTGAACAGATGAACAGAGAACAATTCTTTGTCCTTTTTGTCATTTCTTTAATTTTTAGGTAGACATACAAACTAATGGGTTCTATTGTGACATTTTCATATGCATGTGCCACTGTACTTTAATTTGCACACTCACTGGCATTCCTCATCCTCCTTGCCCCCTTGGCTGGCTCCCTTCCACCCTCTAAAGATGACTACTTTCTTTTAGTAATAGAACACTATTACTAATAGTAATAGACAAGTAATAGAACACTTGTCACATGTCACATGCATTATGTTACACTTCATTTTCCCCTCTCCATCACTCCTTTAAGGTTTCTTCCTCCCCTCTCAGGGTCTCCTTTAAACACAGACAAACACTTATAATTTAAATCTAGGTTCTACATATAAGAAATACATACTTGTCATTCTGAGTCTAGATCTCAATTTTACTCAGTGATCTTCAGCTCTGTCCGCTTTTCTTCAGGTGTCATGACTGCAGAGTTTTTGTTTGTTTGTTTGTTTGTTTGTATTTCAAGACAGGGTTTCACTGTGTAACAGCCCTAGCTGTCCTGGTACTAGCTCTTGGAGACCAAGAAGGAGCTAGATAAAATTCCACAGCTTTCTTTATCTGTTTGTTAATGGACATCTAGGCTTGTCCTATTTCTTAACTGTTTTAGATGAGCATTCAGATGGTCTCTGTGGTGTGTGTACTTACAGTCCTTTGGATGCAGTTTACACTCCTTCTGACTGTGTTTCAGGGCTCATCCTTCCCTACAGCAGCATGTATTGTCATTTGTTTTCTTGATAACAACTTTTCTGACTGACTATAACAGAATATCAAAATAATTTAACTTGCATTTCTCTGATGGCTAAGACAGTGAACAGTTTTTCAGATATCTGTTAGTCATTTGTATTTCTTCTTTTGAGAATTATCTATTGGTGCGGGAGAATTGTCTGCAATCTGTCAATCATGTTTTAAATAAACGCTGATTGGCCAGGCAGGAAGTATAGGTGGGAAAACCAGACAGGAAGTAGAAATGATACAATGAGAA